>JACCGJ010003672.1:0-68351 GCA_013407085.1 Atriophallophorus winterbourni | reverse complement strand
TTTGAAAACTAGTCTACAATGCGAAGTCGTTTACGAAAGCGCGTCTCGGCTGCTTGGCAAGTCACGGCGGATATTTGGACATTTTAACCCGAGGTGTTTTCCTCTCATGATGAAAACATATATACAACCGGTTCTAGACTATGCCGCACAAACCTGGGAACAATGGCTCCAAAAAGAAAACTTATTTCTGGATTGCATATATCCAAGAGCTTCTCAGCTTGTTAATGGACACGAAAATATGCAATTCGCCGGACGACTCAGACGAATGGAGCTGAGTACACTTGTACAAAGAGAATGCGAGGTGATCTCATCCTCGCACACAAAATACTTACTACTGTTTCCCACCAGCTAATCTAATTATTCCACCTTCGAATTTTCAGCAACAGCCGTGGCCATTTTTGCAATTTGGAAACACCTTATTCCAAACGGAACTGCCGCAAGTAATTTTATTCGGTGCATGTGTGATTTGTTTGGAATTCCCTTCCTGGCGATTTGGTAAACGCAAACAGTTTATCTATATTCAAATCCAAACTTGACGATTATATCAGAGCTAATCCGAATTTCGCCCCAACAATTAATAAAATAACATCGTCCTATTGATTTTGATTTTATTTATACGCATATATAAAGTTGTACCTATAGTTCCACTCTATGGTTATTGTAAAGTTAATTGCATTTTCAACCATAAATCTTGAATCTTACGTTGCTTAGATTTATCTGAGAGTAAATTCAATGGAAACGGCAAAATGACTTTTCAATGTTGACTGGTGTTTTGCTAACATTTGCCTGTTCACGTGAGCTCCACGGTATGATTAATCGCGCACGGAAAATCACTCAAGAGTAGAAGAGTTTCAAATGTAGATGTGTGCATCTCATCGATACGATGGCGGTCAGAAGTTCACGAGTGATATTTTGCAGATGAGAGTTTCAAGTTTTATTATTAGGTGCTTGATAGAGCCCGGAAAATTATGAACATGTGTGCATCTGAACAACTAATTTCAAGCAGAGCACACCAGTTTTACTAAGACTTAGCTACGTATATTTCGCTAAGAAACTGAAAATTCTGATCGGTGACCAGAGATTCTACCGATACCTTCAACGTTTTTATGAGTAGATCGAAGTTGATCATAAAATCTTCCAGGTTGCTTTTTCTCAACACTTGTTCGAGCAGTTAAATCGGCGTTTGGTTTAGCTAGACAACATTTGCACACGTAGCATACACCAGGCATGTTTTCATCATTTAGGATCGGTAAGGCCTCAGGGGTCAATGATTTGTCACATTGTGCGTCACACGTGTGGGATCAGTTGCGACACGTGACAGATTTGACCTCACAACTGACGACTTTTAATGCAGACGACGCAGGTTTCGCTAACGTTAGATTGTTTCATGTTAACGGGGTGAAACAAAAGCACAAATCAGAGCCCAAAATGGATACGGCTGCGGTAGGTTTATGTGGTATTGTGTGGAGTTGACGGAAAGTGACGTGCTGTAGGAATATTTCGTCACCCGATTTTGCCCCGAATTAGCAGACTGCCTTTGAGAATTTTGGCCTGATTTTGATTACACGTTGTGTGTTTGTCCCAGTAGGACCGACGATTATAAACACCGATGTGTTGATCTAACAGCACAAACACAAAACCGATTCAAATTATCGGACGAACAGTAGAAAATCCACGGGTGACGCACACAAAGAACGACACGTGGTAGATGGATAATTTTTGTATGAATAGATCCGACGTAGCAAAATTTCAAATAGATATCCAAAAATCAACAAGATCAGATGAAAACTAAGAAAGTTATATCCAAAAATATCGGAGGTCAAAATTAATCCAACCGCACATCTCGTATGTCCACGATGTTCTGAGTTAAAAATTACAGGCAGGTGACATTGCTGTCTTCGGTATCAAAAACTTTTGAACGTTTAATAAACGCAGTAATAGTGCGACATCTGGAAACGATCCAACTTTCGGCAGTTGCCCAACATGGATTTCACAGAAATTGCTCTTGTCTAACAAAGTTGTTGACAAGCTTAGACGATTGGACGGGGGTTGTAGATGCGAGGGGCTGTATTCATGCGTGCTACATGGACATTTCTAAAGCTTTCGACAGAGTTAATCATAATTTGTTCTTGAACAAACAAAAGAAACAAGTTATTGTTGGAGGGCTATATGAATTGATAAGTGATAACCTCAGCAGCAGACAGATTAGAGTTCGTGTGGACGGCCTATAATCGAAGAAAATCGATGTCACTAGCGGTGTTCCAAAAGGCTCAGTGTTTGAACCAATAGTGTTCCAAGTCTATATGAACGATATACTAATACCAAATGGAAGTAAGATGGTATTGTTTGCTGACGATATAAAAGTATGAAGGCAAATCAGCAATGCTGATTGATGTATTTTGCTGCAAAACAATTTAAATGCTTTGTACTACTGGTCATCCGAAAACCAACTGTCATTGAATATGCAAAATTCGAAGATCATTCAGATCGGTCGTGACTTTTGGCTTTTTTTATCAATACAAGTTTGGCGACTTAAACCTGGAGTACACCGAAGAAGAAAATTATTTCGTTGTCTGGATTTGCGAAGCCGTTTACAAAAGCGCTTCTTGGCTGCTCGGCATGTCACGCGGATATTTGGGCGTTTTAACCCGAGGTGTTTTCCTCTCATGATAAAAAAACATATATACACCCGGTTCTAGACTATGCCGCACAAACCTGGGAACCATGGCTCCAAAAAGAAAACTTATTTCTGGATTGCATGTATCCAAGAGCTTATCAGCTTGTTAATGGACACGAAAATATGCATTTCGCCGGACGACTAAGACGAATGGAGCTGAGTACACTTGTACAAAGAGAATGCGAGGTGATCTCATCCTCGCACACTAAATACTTACTACTGTTTCCAACCAGCTAGACTAATTATTCCACCTTCGAATTTCCAGCAACAGCCGTAGCCATTGTTGCAATTTGGAAACACCATATTCCAAACGGAACTGCCGCAAGTAATTTTATTCGGTGCATGTGTGCTTTGTTTGGAATTCCCTACCTGCCGATTTGGTAAACGCAAACAGTTTATACATATTCAAATCCAAACTTGATGATTATATCAGAGCTAATCCGAATTTCGCCCCAACAATTATTAAATTAACATCGTCCTATTGATTTTGATTTTATTTATACGCATATATACAGTTGTACCTATAGTTCCACTCTATGGTTATTGTAAAGTTAATTGCATTTTTAACCATAAATCTTGAATCTTACGTTGCTTAGATTTATCTGAGAGTAACTTCAATGCAAAAGGCAAAATGACTTTTCAATTTTGACTGGTGTTTTGCTAACATTTGCCTGTTCACGTGAGCTCCACGGTATGATTAATCGCGCACGGAAGATCACTCAAGAGCAGAAGAGTTTCAAATCTAGATGTGTGCATCTCATCGATACGATGGCGGTCAGAAGTTCACGAGTGATATTTTGCAGATGAAAGTTTTAAGGTTTTAATATTAGGTGCTCGATAGAGCCCGGAAAATTATGAACATGTGTGCATCTGAAAAACTAATTTTTAGCAGAGCACACCAGTTTTACTAAAATTTAGCTACGTATATTTCGCTAAGAAACAAAGCAAATTATTTTACAAACAGAGTTTGGAAATATCCAGCATGGTTATCTAAACGTCCTATTGAGAAAGTCAGTTATTATGATCATCGGCAATTATAAAAAGGATTGAAAATTTGCTGCTAATCGCAAATATAGGTTTTCTTCTGTTAGTGAGTCCAGATTGTAATTATCCTGAGCAGACTGTGGGCAATATACTAATCGCAAAATACAATCTTCGCCGTTAGCTAATCGGACTGAGCACCTCAGTGTATCCCGTTACACGATGTCTGGAACCTTAATCTCACGGCACAGAAGGTTTTGGCTATAATACGAAGCTCATTCTCCTACTCTGGTTTCACGGTCATGACGAATAAATGACATTCCTGGTAATTCTAGTTCACTATTTGTTCGGTGAGTCTGTAGACACGTTTTCGTCACGGTGATGATGTGTGGTGAACACCTAAGAAAAACTGCACGCAGTTCACCGATTTTGTTTCCGAGACATTGGGAGTTGCTGTGTTGTTTTTCTCAACAAGGATGGGGCGTTGGGAAGGAGGCTAGCAGAGTACAGGATATCTAATAGGCAACCCCACCAGAGTCGGCATCTGAATTTTTTATGGCTTGCAAGGATGCTTGATCGTTTTGAGGTTGTACTGTTGGAATACAGTGATCTATAGTATCGGCTGAATTTGTTTCTGACACGTCAACTACTGTTTGACTTGGTAGTGTTTTTATTGAACTTTGTCGTATAACTATCTTTCCAAAATGAAATTTCGATGCGCTTAGTCTAATTTCTCGCGGCATTGGTCTGCGGCCATTTTCCCGATGCAAGAACGTTATGTAACGCGGCTTAGGACCGATGCTTTTATCGTTCGTAGATTTGGGGATGTGGAACATGTCCGTCAGAGCTACATCATTCAAACCAATTATATCACTGAGGAATCTCCATTGTAGCTGATCGTGTTTGCGCTGCACTGCTTTATCAGTTGCTTCATCAGCTTCTGGAACTCCCAAAAGGATTAAACTTCGATCATCCCTCTGTTTCGTTTAATCATGTGGCCGGGTGTTCCGGGCCTTTTCCACCAAGGCAAATCAGCGAACATCCTTGCAGTGGTCTCTGAACGCTCCCTGCACAGGAGAAAATCGGATAGTAAGATGTTTTATAGATCCCTTTCAGTGTTAAACGTGATTTTACGCAGTCTTGGCTGGTCCATATTTGAGGGAGTAGGTTTACGATGCAGTCGTATCAACGATAGTGGTTCAACCGGCTCCAAGTTCATGTTGATACACAACATTTTCCATTATTCTTTATCGTGCTCCAGCCTCTCTCCTAGTAAGGTGGCACTCGTTTTATTTACGTTGGTGCAAATCACGCTTAGTCCATTTAGCGAATGTACACTAAGTGTTTGCTGGTTACTGGACGTTTCAACTGCCTCAATTCAAAGTAATTCAAAGTAATTCAAAATTTTAATGGTCCAAAAAGCAAATACTTTACAGTAACCACAGATTAAAAATATAGGGAATTCATAAAAAACAACACAAATAATTCATACATATGAAAAGTCAGCACGTGTATTTAGGTGCAAGTTTGGGTTTGGTCAACATATACTTGTTAATTTCAGCCTTGAACATACTGAGGCTTGTTGCGCAAATGATATGAGGGGGAAAGGGAGTTCCATAGAAAACAGACTCTGACAGCAAAGAAAAACCTTCGACAATTTCATCTGGAGTGTGGAATAATTAACTTGTAGCCATGTGATCTGCTACCACGTGCTTCTTGCCGATAAAACAGGTGTTCAAGTGGGTGGTCCACTGTATGCAGAATGTTGAAAAGCAGGATCAAGTCACCCCTGAGACGACGGTACGAAAAGTCAAAGAGGTTTAGCGTTGCAATCCGCTCCTCGTATGGCCTGTTGTATAGCCCGGTCACCAGTTTTGTAGCGCGGTGGTATACCCGTTGCAGCAAGGTCATGTCCTTTTGTAACCATGGGGACCATGCTTGAACAGCATACTCCATTGTTGGTCTGATATAGGTGTTAATTATACGTGGGAGTATCTGCTTTGAGAAACGACCAAAGATCCTTCTGAGCAATGCTAAGATTTGGCAGGACTTTTTGTATACAACAGAACAGTGCCGTGAAGACTTCAGGTTACTGCTAATCCACACGCCCAGGTCCTTCTCTTCAGTAACCCATGAAAGTTGCTGAGATCCCAGAGATTATGTGAATTCGAATGATTTACCGAACGTTTAACATTTTACATTTTTGGATGTTGAATGGTAGGCAGTTCCGCAAGGACCAATATGAAGTGCTTCGAGATCTCTTTGGAGAATTTGGCAATCTTCTATGGTGCGTATGCTAGTCCAGACTCTGATGTCATCCGCAAATAAAATGATTTTGCTGCGTACGATTTCCAGGTATATCATTCGCGTACACGAGGAAGAGTATTGGCCCCAAGACTGAGCCTTGAGGTACGCCACTTGTAACTTCAACTGGCCAGGATAGCGCCTCATCAACTCTAACCGTGATAGCTCTACCCGTCAAGTAATCCTTTATCCAAGCCAATAGTCTGCCGCACACCCCGAGCTGCTCCAATTTTTGTAGCAGTATGCTGTTGTTAACACGGTCAAATCTTTCGACATGTCCAAGTAACAAGCATGGATAGGGCATCCATCGTCCACGGCTGGAGTCCAATTATCAAGAGTTATGAGAAGATTGGTGAGTCAGCAGTGTCTTGTCCTGAATCCGTGCTGTGCGATGGAAATCAGTTCATTTTGTTCCAAATGTTTAAAGAGTTTGTCAGCCACAAGTCGTTCGAGAACTTTAGAGACCACTGGCAACAACGTGACTGGTCTGTAGTTAGACAAATCAGATCGGTTCCCTCCTTTGTATATCAGAGTGATTAGTCCACTTTTCCAGTCATTACCAACCGTGCTACAACTCAAGGACAGGTTGAAAATGTCAGAGAGTGGTGAGAATAGAGCATGGGCGCATTTCTCTAGGATAAATGGTGTTATTTCATCATGACCCCGAAATTTTTGGTATTTAACCCACGTAGCTTTACCAGGACACTCTGGGGTTTCACAACGATTTTGTGTATTGTATTCTGCGATCTGAATGCAAGTATATCGTAGGATACGCGCTCGTTAGGGTAGAACACTTTAGAGTAAAATTAAGCAAGTTCGTTAGCGGCTTCGAGAGCTGTGGATGTACTTCCAGTCGTAGTGAGTAAAGCAGAAACACCTAGCTTTACTCTGGCCTCTCTGTTAACGATGTGAAAGAGCGTTTCGGATTTCGTTCAATTTTATCCATCAGATTCATTTGATACTTTTCTTTATCCTCCTGGACAAGTTTAGTAACTTTGTTTCTCAACAAACGGTAAGATTCCCAAGATTCAGGTGTTGAATGCAGTACGTGGATTCTCCAGGCAAAGTTTCTTACCTTTATCCATTTCCGTGTTCGACTCCGGATCACGAATTTGAATCCTTTTTCCGTTGTTTTGAAATATATTTTGAGTGGAGTTCTATTTTTTGGTTGATTTTCTGATCGAATACCCATCATGTACACATTGCGATTATTTTGCACCGTGACTTTTGGTTTTAAACCTTAGGGTTTTCGCTGAAACTTCAGATTAGCACGTGGTTTTGGCTCCCTATCTTTATGCAGACCTGGGATATTTTGAGCAGACAGGTCTTAAACAGTCGCATTTGGAAAGGTGGCTTTTAGATAAAAAGAGCGCTCCTCAAGAATCTCCGGTATATTTGCAACAGCCGAACATTCGTGTTGAAAGTTGTCCGAAGATTTAGCATTTATCTGACTGGTATTACTCTCAGTGGTTTCCGATTTATGGAAACCTATTCTAACAAACTGAAAATTCTGATCGGTGACCAGAGATTCTACCGAAACCTTCAACGTTTTTATGAGTAGATTGAAGCTGATCATCAAATCTTCCAGGTTGCTTTTGCTCAACACTTGTTCGAGCAGTTAAATCGGCGTTTGGTTTAGCTAGACAACATTTGCACACGTAGCATACACCAGGCATGTTTTCATCATTTAGGATCGGTAACGCCTCAGGGGTCAATGATTTGTCACATTTTGCGTCACACGTAGGGGATCAGTTGCGACACGTGACAGATTTGACCTCACAACTGACGACTTTCATGCAGACGACGCAGGTTTCGCTAACGTTAGATTGTTTCATGTTAATGGGGTGAAACAAAAGCACAAATCAGAGCCCAAAATGGATACGGCTGCGGTTGGTTTATGTGCTATTGTGTGGAGATGACGGAACGTGACGTGCTGTAGGAACAATTTTGTCACCCGATTTTGCCCCGAATTAGCAGAGTGCCTTTGAGAATTTTGGCGTGAATTTGATTACACGTTGTGTATTTGTCCAAGTAGGACCGACGATCATAAACACCGATGTGTTGATCTAACAGCACAAACACAAAACCGATTCAAATTATCGGACGAACAGTAGAAAATCCACGCGTGACGCACACAAAAAACGACACGTGGTAGATGGATGATTTTTGTATGAATAGATCCGACGTAGCAAAATTTCAAATAGATATCCAAAAATCAACAAGATCAGATGAAAACTAAGAAAGATATATCCAAAAATATCGGAGGTCAAAATTAATCCAACGGCACATCTCGTATGTCCACGATGTTCTGAGTTAAAAATTACAGGCAGGTGACATTGCTGTCTTCGGTATCAAAAACTTTTGAACAAATAATAAACGCAGTAATAGTGCGACATCTGGAAACGATCCAACTTTTGGCAGTTGCCCAACATGGATTTCACAGAAATCGCTCTTGTCTAACAAATTTGTTGACAAGCTTAGACAATTGGACGGGGTGTGTAGATGCGGGAGGCTGTATTCATGCGTGCTACATGGACATTTCTAAAGCTTTCAATAGAGTTAATCATAATTTGTTCTTAAACGAGTTAAAGAAACACGTTATTGTTGGAGGGCTATATGAATTGATAAGTGATTACCTCAGCAGCAGACACATCAGAGTTCGGGTGGACGGCCTATAATAGAAGAAAATCGATGTCACTAGCGATGTTCCAAAAGGCTCAGTGCTTGAACCAATACTGTTCCTAGTCTATATGGACGATATACTAATACCAAATGGAAGTAAGATGGTATTGTTTGCTGACGATATAAAAGTATGGAGGCAAATCAGCAATGCTGATTATTGTATTTTGCTGCAAAACAATTTAAATGATTTGTACTACTGGTCATCGGAAAACCAACTGTCATTGAATATGCAAAACTCGAAGATCATTCAGATCGGTCGTGACTTTGGCTTTTCCCATCAATACAAGTTCGACGACCTGAACCTGGAGTACACCGACGAAGAAAATGACCTGGGTGTCTGGATTTGCGATAGTTTGAAAACTAGTCTACAATGCGAAGCCGTTTACGAAAGCGCGTCTCGGCTGCTTGGCATGTCACGGCGGATATTTGGACGTTTTAACCCGAGGTGTTTTCCTCTCATGATGAAAATATATATACACCCGGTTCTAGACTCTGCCGCACAAACCTGGGCACCATGGCTCCAAAAAGACAACTTATTTCTGAATTGCATATATCCAAGAGCTTCTCAGCTTGTTAATGGACACGAAAATATGCAATTCGCCGGACGACTCCGACGAATGGAGCTGATTACACTTGTACAAAGAGAATGCGAGGTGATCTCATCCTCGCACACAAAATACTTACTACTGTTTCCCACCAGCTAAACTAATTATTCCACCTTCAAATTTCCAGCAACAGCCGTGGCCATTGTTGCAATTTGAAAACACCATATTCCAAACGGTACTGCCGCAAGTAATTTTATTCGGTGCATGTGTGCTTTGTTTGGAATTCCTTACCTGCCGATTTGGTAAACGCAAACAGTTTATCTATATTCAAATCCAAACTTGACGATTATATCAGAGCTAATCCGAATTTCGCCCCAACAATCAATAAATTAACATCGTCCTATTGATTTTGATTTTATTTATACGCATATATACAGTTGTACCTATAGTTCCACTCTATGGTTATTGTAAAGTTAATTGCATTTTCAACCATAAATCTTGAATCTTACGTTGCTTAGATTTATCTGAGAGTAAATTCAATGGAAACGGCAAAATGACTTTTCAATGTTGACTGGTGTTTTGCTAACATTTGCCTGTTCACGTGAGCTCCACGGTATGATTAATCGCGCACGGAAGATCACTCAAAAGCAGAAGAGTTCCAAATGTAGATGTGTGCATCTCATCGATACGATGGCGGTCAGAAGTTCACGAGTGATATTTTGCAGATGAGAGTTTCAGGTTTTATTATTAGGTGCTTGATAGAGCCCGGAAAATTATGAACATGTGTGCATCTGAACAACTAATTTTTAGCAGAGCACATCAGTTTTACTAAGACTGAGCTACGTATATTTCGCTGAAAAATAAAGTAAAAAATTTTCCAAACAGAGTTTAAGAATATCCAGCATGGTTATCTTAACGTCCTATCGAGGAAGTCGTTCATTATATATATATATATATATATATATATATATATATATACATGTAAAATAACTATTCAGTAATATAATTGAAAATTGATAGCGATGTTCAGGATCGCCTTTTCTTGGTAGAATGTAAACGAAAACAACGTAGTGTCGCACCGGTTTGAGTCAAGTTAAGCAGTACCTAATTATCGATTTGCCAACTCATTAAATGTGGCAAATACGATGAAACTGGAACAAGGAATTTCTATTAAACTGAAACAACTTTTTTACAACTGGAATCTCACGATATTGGCCATCGTTCTCATTATCTATAATTTAGTGAAAAATATATTGTACAATTAGATTAATAAATCTCAAATTTATTATCCCGCATCAAACTCTAGGAAACATAGGTTAGAAAAATGAGAACTAAATGCGATCAATTTCAAAAATTTAACAAGTAATTATTATCTCTTGATATTTTTGGATCTGTTTCAGTTCGTGTTCTCCTTGTCCAAATAATTATATGATCAACATTAAAACGTTTCTGGTTACATAAGTTTGGTGGCACGGCCAAGGATTCAAAGGAACATGTGAATTGACACATGCACATTGTAATTAATTAACGATTTGACCGGTAGTCAAACTGCTTTATGATTCGCAGATTAGTTTGAGTATGACATTTACTTTCCTGCTGTGGAATATTTTTTTGAACTTCCGGTCCCATGTTAGTTGTCGAACAGTAGCTAATAGCGCTTTGGAAACAGTTGTTTTTGTTGTGTTGTTTGAAGTTTTGTGGAATGTTTCTTTTGTTTCTTTTCACACAGAACGATGCAAAGCCGTTTTTAGTCGAAATCCTATGTACCAGCACGATATCTTCGAATTTTAAATATTGCCAGTTTATTAGATACTTACGGAAATCTGAGGGTTACATAGCCGTTCCCAACTGTGAAAAGTCGAAATAAATTTCAAAAAAATTGATTTATTCGTGTGCAGGAGAGTATCTGATATTTTATGAGTGTGAAAACTTTGGATCCCGGTCAATTTTTGTTACATGAGCTATCCAATAAAATCTAGGATACGTTCTTAGTTGTTAGCATCATATTCCACAAATGTTATTCTTCCAAATATGAATAGTTTGTATTCGTCTAATATATTTACAACAACCAACATGTAAATCAGATCATTTTATGTTAATCACGGCTTTTCGTATAACCTGCCTGAAAACATCCTGCTTCACAATGCAATAACAGAAAGCCCCGAAATCATCGTAAACAACAACCACACATTTTATTTAATCACAAACGATAGAGTATTTCATTACGACAAATAATAAAAATGTTTTTTATTCCATTAGGCCGAATATTAAACGAGTCATTTTTCAAAATGTGCTATTTGGCATTATTCCATAAGTTGTTTAACAACTGAAAATCACCATCACACGCCAAAACAACAGCGCCCATCATATTAATCGGTGTCAGATTACACTGTATCTGATGGGTAAACCTGACATAAAGATCGGATCGGTTGGGCGACCACAAGGATATTGCTGGCTCTTTTACGACTTGTCGGGCAGATAAATCTACTCAAATGTACCGGTCTGTGCGGATCAACATACAGAAATGTAAGATGCTCCATCTTGGCAAGAATGTTCCTTTGACATATCGATTGGGAACTGAAAACCTAGCATGGAGACCGTTAGAAAAAGATCTTGGAGTGTGGATTAGCGGGAACCTGAAATACACAGCGCACTGCCAGAACATATATCGACGGGCAAACAGATTGTTGGGTATCTTGCGAAGAATATTTGGAAGATTCTCTCTGGTAACCTTACCAAGGATAATGAATGTCTACCTTTGCCCTACGATGGAGTAAGCTGTAGAGGTCTGAGCTCCTTAGCTGCGAAAAGACATTGCTCTCTTCGATAAAATCTACCATAGAGCAACAAAGTTAGTGATGGTTCTTCGCAATGTGCCGTACACTGAAAGATTGTGACGTCTGGGTCTATGCGACTTTACCCAAAGGAGGATACGACGCAATATTATTCTGACATATAGAATTGTGTCTACTGAAGGATATCCACTAAAATACTTGCTCGATGTGTGTGATGGAAAAGTGACACGCGGATATACCTTATCCCTTTACGTTCCAACTTCCCGTATTGATTGTTGGCGCCTTTTTGCGCCGTACGTGCTATATTTCTTTGGAATTCCCTACCCCAACATGTGGTGAACTCTCCTTGTCTGGCGGCGTTTAAAGCGAAATTGGACTTACATATGCAAAAGAATAACATTCGTGAGCCTTACATTTGTTATTCACTATTGCTTATTTACTATTGTATTTTTCATGTTTTTATTCATACCGTTATCCTGTGGTGTGGTAAAGTATTAACTATTTTAACCATAAATCCTTGAATCCTTGAATCTGTAGAAAGATTCTTCTATGCTCAATTGCGATCGGTCAAACAGTGAACGGTAGCTCAGTCGTGAGGCATGTGTCCATAATGGCGATGTTCGGTGGTTCGAGTTCCACCCTAGGCAGATTATATGCATTGCTGATGAGCGCTACTAGAAGCGAAACTTGAGTTTAGCCCATTTATTATTGCCCGTCATAACCAAACTCCTGTATATTCCGACAGACTTGCGGCTGATGAGTAGTCACAAACAACTGCAAATCAAGCTCCGGAAATTATTAGTTCTGAGAGTTGCAGTTTATTTTGTAGTGAAATCTCTTTAACATAACAGGTAAATTTAGAATCCCATAACAAGTGTATTGTTAAATATGAACCACTTGTCGATCACTGCTGAAAACGTGCGCTAACTTTACAGAGAAATGCTTTTCAGTGGCTTAAGAGCAATAACGTTGAACGCACGCTCTTCCATCAGTAATTTTAAACGGAAATTCATCGAACCAAATTAAACGGATTTCACCTTCGGTATGTATTTATAACGGATCAAAGCCAAATCTTTTATGTCTGATGAATTCATCTGTAATATGTAAGCCAAAACTACCAATGAAATGTGATTTTATTCATTAAATTTTTTTCTCAAAATCAAAATCAGGTATTTTCGAAGAAAAATTGGCTGAACCTGCTGCTTGAGATGAATATTTGCAAGTAAAAGCTAGCACATTAACGAGTAACCCTTGATAATATTTTATATAAAACGGCATTATTTAGAAAAAAGACGCGCATACCATGTTTCATTTGATATATATGGATATATACATATATGTGAAAATTGTTCCGAATGATAACATGTACTATAAGTTCAAACCAAAAGTTGTTCCATGTTGTTATGATCTCAAAATGCCGAAAATGTATGAAGTGTAGCACCGTCTGCATGTGTGTGGGCACATGTGAGGAACAGGTTGTTCGTACCAGCAGCATCCATCAGTGGACAACAACCTCAAATTGCTTACTGTTCCTCCACTGTTTCAAAGTATTCACACCTTGCTCGTACTGTCCCATACCTTATGAGTTCAAAAAGTGTAAAATCGGTCGTGGAATGTATGTAATGGTTCTGAATGCAAATATGGATTTTGTTTAGGTTTGAACCCATCCTCATGTGTGCGGGTGAGAATTTAAAAAGGTCGTCGTATCCTTCTTATTCAACTGTGATGTACACTCAATCAGGCCAAACTTTTTGTTCATAAAGTGTGAACACGAAAATTACTGTTCGCACACGTTCTTCAACGACTTGCCTTGCACGTCCAAAATCAATGGCTAACTCCATTGCATCGTCAACTTCTATTGTGGCGTACATTAACACTAATTTTCAAATTATCCCATAAACACAATTCTAAACTTCGATTAAATTTTTGTTGGTTTCGACGTGCGGTCTGTATAAAAAATATCCCATTTTCATTCAGATTAAATTCGTGGGTGATCAGAACATACGAAATATTTGTTGTACGTAAATATCACATACCGTTTTCTAACAATGTGATAATCATTTGTAATAAAACCGATATAATTAATTATTTCTCCTGAGCGAATAATAGTTCGTGAAATTTTAGGCAAACTTACTACTGGAGGCTCAGTCTGTAGGAAGAAGAATATAAAATTAGCGACAATAACCTCGAAACCGATAGTGTGCTTTCGTCCTGCTTTTCGAACGTTATACACTACATAATAGGAAAATCTGAATTTAAATAAAAATCTACCATCATGCATTTATTGAAATGTTAGGAAAATATTCGAAACTGTTACCGTTGCTTAATTTCACCGAATTCAGGATTTAGCTAAGTCACCACAAGAGTGATCAATGTTAATTTGCAAATTTTGTTTTATCCTCAAATTCGCAAAACAAAATCAGTTTATCACACGATCTGATCTCTCATTCGAATATCACCTCACTGTAAGGCATACCTGTTGAGCGATAATAATTGCGTAACCCGTCGTGTGCTTCCGTCCTGCTATTCGAACTTTATATAGTAATAACATGCTTCTATGGGAAATTTAAAATAATAGTCCAGTGTTGCGTTCCAATGACAGCGGGACTTAGCTTATTCCACACATGAAAGCTAAATTTCAATTGGAAAATGTCGTTTTATTCTCCAATTCGCATAATACATGGTTTAGCACACGGCCAGAAAGGCGCTCGAACTTCACGTCACGGATACGCATACCTGATGAGCAGCAAAAACCGGAAAAGCGGTCGCGTTCTTCTGTCCAACTTTTCGAACGTCATATAACACTCATTTGTATAATCCTATTCAAAACAAACTTTAAATCACGCACTAAACTAAACTAAATTATATTGTGATCTACTGCTTAAGGTTCCCCACCTACTCGTACTGCTTGTGTGACTCTTAATATTTCAAATTTATCCTTGGATGAAATGTACCGTAGTATCTTGTTGAGCTCTCTCTTGATACGTTGGACGCGTTTTAGTACCATTTTAACTTGTACTGCCAAGTCAAGAAAAATTTTCGGTTTCCATGTCAGTACCCTCCTCCTCACTATTACGTCAAATTCAGAATGGAGCAATAACGGTAACTTTCTGAACCAAAATATTCATTTGCATGCTTTTCTCGTCACACACACCACGACCGGTTTCGTGTTGTTTTTACTCATCAGGTAGGTACCTTTCTGCGTTCTTTGATTACATAGCTTTGTATTATTGATTGTAGGAATATACGCTTTCGCTTTGTGCGCACCCCAAACGATACTCCATTTTGCTAACAAGCAATCACTATGATGAGAGATCGCATTAGAGAATTCTAATGCGGTTCTCATCAGACTACAGATCCAACTGCATTTTCAATAGTAGGCACTTGTTTCACAACAGGATGCTGTCTGTATAGTTTACTCAGTCGTTTGGTCAATCTTACATTGCTCGGATCACAAGGTGGATCCTTAGACGTAACGTCTACATAAGTTCTTTTCTTTCATGACTGTTGATCAATCAGTGTAAGAGCCGAGTAAACGATGAGTTCGTGCACGTTCGTTACATCAACCGTACTAATGCCATTCTGTAAACGGTTTGTAGTCGAGAAAGCTACGTCAGCAACCGTGCTCACGAATGCAAATTGCACGCAAGCCTATCCATAGATAGGTGGTGTTTGTCCTCTTCTGAGCTTGTGCCAAAATCGAAGTCCCCTCCGTCGAGCCCAATAGTGATTTTAGTATATGCAGATACGGCTGAACGTTTACGACATCCGTGCCTAATACTTGATGGTAGAAGCCATATCTTACATAACGTGCCAATAAAATCGCAAGTGATCATTCGGAGACATCGAATTATCGCTGGCTTCATTGCTCTACAACGAGTATGCATCCACGTCAAACATATTGCACATTGGGCAGCTTTTTAATTTATCCGTAATCTGTAAATAACATACAAGAAAAGAATCCCACGTTATCTTTGGCTCCCTTGCTTGATATGCTGCATTATCTTATTTTGTAGTTTTCTATTCATGACCATGCCCACATCTGCTGATAATCAAATAAATACAATATCAAAATTTTTGTAACAGACGAACATCAGCGTTAATCTCGAACTTTCATTCTTAATCCGTTATTTCTTTTGTTTCTTTTAATGCATCTCTTGTATACAATACCGTGTATTATATATAATAAGTGATTTTAAATAGAGAAGCGCAACAGAATAGGAGCATCAAACTATTTGTTCACACAATTTCAATACCTGCTGCCTGAACCAATGTTTCTATGTATCCTATTCAAATTGTCTGGAATCTCGAAAAATTATCCGAAGCAAATTGTTTTATAATGGTTTCCTATCTCCGATAGAAATATATAATTTGTGTCAAAATGTTTGAAACATAAAACGTGAAACATGACATTCAAAGAAAACTTTTAGTTTGGCTACATGGAGGCAAATATAATCAATGTTATATACATTTTTACGGAAAAACGCAATTTCGAAACACTTATATTTTTAATATACATAACATAAAAACATAATTTAATTTCCGAGAAATGGTTAAATTCCAAACATAAGGCATATATCCAAGTTGGGCGTGTTCAACGTGGGTACGGCCAACTCGTTCATTAACATAAGCCCACATCCATGTAAATAGGATTTAAAACCATGATCATGAATAAATATGCTCAATTGCAAGCTTTTGCATCACACAACTACACACACCACTACCATTTACATTCTGTTTGCACACAACAGTTTGGGACGTTAGGGTCAAGATCCGCATGCGCTAGAAACAGTGGAAAAATGGTAAAATAGTTGCTCTTGTATGTTACTGTTGGTAAAGATTGATACGACCATCGCGTTCATTCATATGTGCCCACAATCTTGTAGATAGTGTTTACACACATTACCATGAACAATAATGCTCACTTGTATTCACTTTCATCACAAACACATAACGCGACCAGTTTCGTGCTGGTTGCACTCATCAGGTAGGGATAGTATGATTAGGATCTGCATGCACTTGAAACAGTGTAAAAAATCAATAAGGTTCCGCTTGTATGCACTGTTGGTTGAGGTGGGTTAAACCAACCCGCTTATTTACATCAGACCACATTCATATATTCACAACCTATGATCATGAACGCAGAAGTTCATTTGCATGCATTTCCATCTCACACACACCACACGACCAGTTTCGTGCTGTTTACACAAAACAGTTAGGGACCATAGGATCAGGATCTGTGTGCGTTTGAAACAGTGGAAGAATGGTAATCTAGTTGATCATGTATGTTACTGTTAGTAAAGATTGGTACGATCATCGCGTTCATTTGTTTGAGCCCACACTCATGTAGATAGTTTTTACACACATGACCATGAACAATAATGCTCATTTGCTTGCATCTCCATCAAATACACACCACACGACCGGTTTCGTACTGTGTACACTCATGAGGTATGGATATTAGGATCAGGATCCGCATACCATTGCAACAGTGGAAAGAAATTAATAACGTTCCGTTTGTACACACTGCTGGTTATTGTTGGTACGACCAAGCCGTTAATTTACATAAGCCCACATTCATATATTCACAACCTATGATCATTAAAGCAAAAGTTCATTAACAGCCATTTCCATCTCACGCACACCGTACGACCCGTTGCGAGATGTATACCCACAACAGTTATGGACAGTAGGATCATTATCGGAATGCAATCGAAACAGTGGAAGAATGCACATTTGCATGCATTTCGTTCACAAACACACACACACACCACGACTGGATTCGTGCAGTTGGCCCTAATGATATAAAGCCTATAGGGTTGTCAAGGTCGTTCAATCTAGGCACGCCAAAACTCGCACTGATTTGGAAGTATTGATCGTTTTTAATCAATTAAACATAACTCGCAGGTTTGAATCAATATAGCAGCTTGGCTTTAGTAGCTTGGCTTCACTTTCGTTCATCTAGTTGATTAATTGTACATATATATACAAATAAGCTGTAAATAAAACGATGCATTCTGTCAGTCGTCTTCTACCACTTTCGTGAGTGTTAGGTCAGCCGGAACTCGCTCCAAAAACACAACAGACTTAGCGACGGGAAAATGGCTATCAGCTTTGAGCAAATGCAAGAATTACTTCAGCAACAGCAAGCACAGTTCGAAAAATCAAAGAAGCAGCTCATTGAACTTTTTTCTCAGAAGCTGAATATCAAAGAAGAACACAAAGAACAGACACAGCAGCAATCAATTGACTTAATCGCAGCATCCATCACAGAGTTCCATTTTGATGCAGAATTGGGAACAACATTCAATGTTTGGTTTCAGAAATACGAAGACATTTTCCGAGTTGAACTAGCACGTCAAGGTGATGCATGGCTTGTTCGCCTATTGTTGAGAAAACTCGGTCCTGTTGAGCACGAACGTTACACTAACTACATTCTTCCAAAATGTGTTCGAGAGTTCAGTTTTGACGAAACCATTGCAGCACTCACGACAATCTTTGGAGAAAAATCATCCTTATTCAGCATTCGTTACAACTGTCTCAAACTGATGAAAAAGGAAACAGACGACTACACTACGCATGCTGCTATCATCAATCGAGAGTATGAAAGATTCAAGCTCGGTTCGATGACACCAAATCAGTTCAAATGCTTGATGTTCGTTTGCAGTCTTCAATCACCAGCAGACGCAGGTGTTCGAACAAGAATTCTGAGCAGACTGGAGACCGGAAATGACCCTTCAAGACATTGCAGCCGAATGTCACAGAATGGTGAACCTCAAGCATGATGCCAAGTTGATTGAAAGCGCCGGACAAAAAATAGAGCCTCAAGTGTACAAGAACACAGCAGCACACAGTAGTTCACAAAGTCCTCCCAAAAAGTCATTGAAACCCAAAAGTGCCTGTTGGAATTGCGGTGGATGGCACTATTCGAAAGATTGTCCGTTCTGAACCTATAAGTGCCGCAGGTGCAAGCGCATTTGTTACAAAGAGTCACATTGCAGAAAAAACTATTGGACCGGTGCAAACAGTCTTCATAATCCAAAATCGAATGGAAACCGGGGCAGAATCAATGCTGTCATTGCAACCTATGAAGCAGATTTGGCAAGCAGACGGAAATATGTCGCAGTGAGAATTCAAGGCAAGACCGTTTCGTTGCAAATTGACACCGCCTCAGACGTCACTTTGATTTTCCGCTCAACGTGGAAGAAGATTGGCTGCCCAACAGTCTATCCCACGGAAATGAATGTGCGAAATACCTCTGGTGAACCACTGCGGATTAACGGACAATTTACTTGTAAGATTGATTTCAATGGTGAGAAAGCAACTGGTTTAGTTTACTTAACTCCTCATAATAAACATGATTTGCTTGGAATCGATTGGATCGAACGGTTAAATTTACTTAGTGTGCCTTTGAAAGATCTGTGTTCAACAAAAACTGCAACTGTGTGCCAGACAAATTCTTCATCAAGAACAAGTCGACAGTTGATACGCAAACATGGTTACAATATCCGGAACGGATCGCATCAAGGTGACAATGATTCTACAAAGCAGACAACTTCCAACTCAGTCTTTTCAAACGCTGCTAGGCTTCCAAGAACAATCAACGCTCGTAATGAACAACCACACAGGCTGCAAGGTATTCGTCGCGAAAACCGTTCTCGAAACTATAAAGAAAGCAAATTTATTCGTGGCCGTTTCACAAGATCAAGCGACTATAAAGAGGAACCGGTTTGCGGTACATGTGGTCCACGTGGCTCTAAGGCGAATGCTTCACAGAGAAACGCAACTCGTGGTTCACGGAAGCAGTATAACGATTCCCATGCGTTGGCACTGCATGTTTCTCAAAATGAACCTATCAGCACTGATGAACAATGACAAAGAGTCGACAACCGTCTTGCTGAACAACATCGCACAGACGAGACACAAGAAAGAAGATACCGAACACGAAGAAGAACAATGGTTCAACCATTTCAAATCGATCCAAGAAACAAAGCGTACATAGACCGAAGGTAAACGTCCTTTTTTCGCATGGGGAGGTGTCAAGGTCGTTCAATCTAGACGCCAAAACTCGCACTGATTTGGAAGTATTGATCGTTTTCAATCAATTGAACATAACTCGCAGATTTGAATCAATATAGCAGCTTGGCTTCAATAGCTTGGCTTCACTTTCGTTAATCTAGTTGATTAATTGTACATATATATACAAATGAGCTGTAAATAAAAGGATGCATTCTGTCAGTCGTCTTCTACCACTTTCGTGAGTGTTGGGTCAGCCGGAACTCGCTCTAAAAACACAACAATTGTGATTGGTTTGAACAGGTTGCTCGTACCAACCTTAACCATAAGTAGGAAACAGGAGCAACTTGTTTACCAATATTCCATTGTTTCAAACGCACGCGAATTGTGATTTACTGCCTGAACATTATGAGTGCATGAAGCATGAAACCGGTTGTGTTGTATGTGATGGAATTGCAGGCAAATAAGCATTTTTATGGTCATTGGTTTAAACACTATCTACATGTGTGTGAACTAATAATAAGGAACGGGTTAGTCATACCTATCTTAACCAGAAGTGCCGTGCAAGGGGAACTTGTTTACCATTGTTCCAGTGTTTCAAACACATGCGGATACTGATCATACCTTCCTTATATGATGAGTGCAAACCGTAGGTTTTAGGGGGTGTATGTGAGCATTAGATATACACATTTTACATACTTCTCCATGCTGGCATCTATATAATCCATTGTACTGGATGTGTACAAAAATTTCAGCAATTATTCGTGTTTGATCCATACTTGTTTTAACTTGTTTAAATTTGCGAAATTTACAAATGTCAACGAGTAGAATTTTCAACGCATTCGAGAATTACATATATATTAGGAGACATTTTTGAGATGAACATAGCTGATGATGGAATGATAATAAGTAGACTAAATGACAAATTATTGGACTTAAATTGTTGCGAATTATCTCATTGAACAGTTTATTAAAAATGGTGTTCATGCGACGCGAATTCCTAAACACGCGAGAAATATGTTTTGACAAGTAAAGAACAAAGTCAGATGCACATGGACTTAGATAAGCTGACCGAAAAAGAGAAAAAATGTCAAACGAAATTTCCGTATTTGCATGAATTTGCTTGTATCGACCCATCTTGTGGGAGTAGTATGATCGGGATCGGCATTTTTTAAATTATTTAAAGATAAGCTAAGTTTAATAACCCTCACCGTACTACATCCATGGTGTAATAGTGGTTATAATGGGCACCTTTAATAATTTTCAATAGATAAAAGAACTCGGTATTTGATACTTTTGAGCAATTACGAGCATCAGGGTACTACATATCCTGTTATATTGTATATATGCAATTGTAATCTGTTCGAGACCATGGGATAACCCATTCACAATTGCGTGTAAATGATTAAACAGACCTATGTTCAACCGTTTTTTTTCGAAGAGCAAATCAGGATATTTGTATGCCATTTCTACATTCTTTGAGCACAAGGTGGATTTGATTTACTACATAAGTTGTGCGTAAAATCGAAACAAAAACAGTGTGCAACAACTTATAAAAGAATCTGAGCCTTCCTCAAATAATTTTGATATTTTTTTCACATTTTAACAAAGAAAACAAATCGTTTATTCAACCGGGAAATGTATGATGATGCTTTTGCTCAGTAACACGCATACAAATGAGCAAAGCAAAAAAGCACTTCAAGTATGATTGTCTAAACAAAGCGACTGTTAAATGAAACATTTCCGCATTCCGTATTTGTCTTTCATTGGCAGACGGATGAGGACCATCTTGTTGCGCGCACTCGAAACTAATTTTGCTTTAAAGAGCACCGGTGTGTTCCAACCGGGTGATTTATCGGAGAACAAAAACGAGACCTTGAAATCCACTTCAACTTGAACCATCCCAACTTGATCAGCAATGGTACCGGCAACACAGTAAACGATGTCGTTCATTAGTTGGAACATTCCGATTACCTGTTAGAGAAATATTCTGACATGAAACAATATTTTCACATGTTGATTCCAATCGTATAAATGATGCATGGCAAGCGATAAAAACAGAAAGTAGTGCGCACAAATTGTGAATAAAATCTCAGACAAACCAGTTTGGGCTTGTTAGTCACTGCTCCAAAGCATACGGATTAGGATCGTACTGCCCTACTTGATTAGTTCATACGGCATGAAACCGGTCGTGATGTATGTGTTATAATAATGCCTGCAAATCATAAGTCTCACACCGTAACTTTGATTCAGATCAAATTCATGCAGCATTGGAAATGTTGAGTCGAATTCTGGAAAACATGTTTCGCCAGTATATACTATTCGATCCCAATTTTTCAACAATAATAAATGAAATGGCGTCAGTAAAATTTGGAGTTTGAACATAAGTGCAAATCCATCTCCGCAATACAAAGCTATTCAATACATTTCAAGTCTTGTAAATTCTATTGGTCTGAAGAGAATATAGATTTGCAAAATCCAAAGAATAAATTTTAACTACAAATAATAGCACGAGTAAACGCAATTTAAAACAGCGATTCTCAGATTAACTTAGAAAGATATCTGCATAGATATTGTGCACAATGTTCGAGTATATTTGAGTTCGGTAGAGATTTTGTGGGATTCATAAATATTAGAGTTCCCAGAACCTCTACTGTGATAAGGATTATCGTAACTAATGGGATACAAGGCGTCACATCTGTATCCAGTACTAAATCAACGTATTTTATTGGACAACATACTGTAGCATACTAGATCATGATTTCGCAGTATCGCAGCAGTAGTTGTCATCCCAATGTGCTTCGTAAGGCCATAACTCCTCGTTTTACTATGGACAGCTTGTTCGTAATCTGGTAAAGGAGTTTTGGAGTTTGCACATGTTTAGACAGTATATCAATTTGATACTGTATTTTGTTGTCAGTAATAAGTGTAGTAACATGTTGCTGAGCCATATTCCGTATTTCGATCAATTTCAGAGTGCGACTATGAATTTTGAATCTGAATGCATTTATACACTGTTGATCTACGATTGCAGAGTTTGAGTTAAAAATGCATGCCGCTGCCCATCTAATCCCATGGCTCAAATTTGATAGTTGTTGATCATAGTTAGGGCGTTTGACAGGCTTTCGACAGTATTACAAATCTTATGATTATTGTTGAATCACTTATTCGGTGTGCTGACTAAACTAAAAACTAAATGGTCGCTAGAAGTTACCAGAATACCATATGTAATGTTTTTTACAAATGTTTCTTCAGTTATCAAGCTTAGCTACAGAATTGAATGGATATCAGTCCCTGTTAATATTGGATTGCTTTTCATGTAATTATAAAACCATAATATCTTCCTAGTGCTGACGGAAGATGGCACTAAGAAATTTTGTTAGACTTCAATGCGTTGAGCAGATTAGAGTCACCAATTAACATGATTCTTTTTATGGTAAATCGAGACGAGAGGAGACGAATTATAAACCGATAGGGATAATAGTGGAAGATGAATTATACCGATTATGTAATCATCGCTTATTGTCGTTGTCAACAAGCACCATAGTGTGTCATAAAATACCAAGTAAAAATTGGTGTGTTCTATGCATGATACTTTCTAATCATAATAGGGTGCTACAATTCTTACACATGATGCACGGTCTTGGTGAAGCAGTGCCATGGCAGCAATCGCTACATCATAATCTTGGAATTTCAGGTCAAACAAAGTTTCGGAGGTGGTTTTGTCTCACACATCGCCAATTTCGTAAAATTTGTTGATCAAGCATTTGTCATTGACATAGAGGCATTCAATAACAGTTTGGTTAAGCGAAGATAGTTGGTGTTATGTGAGGATACAACAGTCATTCCGAAATACTCGGTTTATAAAGACTTCAATAATGTATCGGCAAGCCGATATTTTTAGGTTGAGAGGTGGAAATACAATTATCTTGTTTAGCACGAAACATTAATCCATCTGGCTTCAGCACACACATGAGTGTCATTGGAAGTCATAATATGAAGCCACTGTTATGTATGTTTACCACATCCAAATCTCTATGACCTGTACAAAATTAACTCGTTACTGTCTCTGATAAAACAATGGGTTCGATACTGCCACATTTCGAGCCTGAACTTTCCGTTAGGAAGCACTGCCCCTTGTGAACAAAACACTCAATCGCAGATTGCCCTGAAATGGTAAACTAATCTTAGTCAGCTAAAGCATTTTAACTCAGTCATCGGTTTGAACTTTGATAATTATCGATGCACTACTGATACATAATCGATATATGTTGTTTCAAAAACGTGCTACCCTCTTGTACTTATCTTCGCAATTAGGGTTCAAATAAATAGTAATCTCCGATCATTTGGCTTTCCGACTTTCTAAGTTAGTGGACAATGGTTTACAAAATTTTCGCAATTTTATTGTTGCAACCGTTGGAACCTACTGGATTTATTGAATGCCTTTCCGAAGCAAAAACTTCTTCTCGTCTAGATTTCGAATCATACCTAGAAAATACCCTCATGCATTTTTTACATACATACACGATTCTGGAAGATATTTTGTCAAACTGAAAAAACTTTGCTTGTCAAACCATATGGCAGATCATCTAAATCATCGTGGATGAAAGGAATTTCGTAAACATTCAAATGGAATTGACTACATGAACAAAACGCACTTCTTCACATATTCCCATGAAAGTTGTCTTCGAGCTTTGATAAACGGCTGACAGTTCTTATGAAATAAAAAAAGAATTTGTGTAATTTTAATTACACTATTATTACGAAATTATGTAAAAACACTCATGATCTAAGCGAAGTGTGTTTGACTTAAATGTTTAAGTTTCAATTGTGTTAAGGGCGTTTTGATTTATACAGTGCATATTGAGGTTCACGCCTAATTTTATGATAGCAAGCCGAATCCATAAACATATATGCATTTTGATCTTGTTATAAACAATATGGTTTTAAGCTTTGACATTGTATCACTCTGTGAACGTTGTCATAAATCACACCATTTAATGTTTTCAATTTTTTGCACATAATAGCAGATTTTCTCTCATGTATATTTATTACGTGATCTCACTCTTTGATCAAAAGAGCTCGTGTATTATAGGCGTTATTAGTTGGTTAGTTTCTAAAAAACAAAGAAGTTATTCTGCGTTTACATAAGCACTTTTTCTTGTTCAAGGGTTTAAGCTCTTCTACATTTTTGGGTACATGTGATTGAACAGTTTGTTCATACCAATCTTGTATCACTGTGGCCCAAACGTGCTAATCGTTTGTATTAGAAAAATTAAATTTTTATCATGAAATTGATGTTGCAATTATGATCATTATATAATGTTTAGGGACATAAATAATACAGCATAGATTTTATGAATTTACCAAGGAAATATCGCGTGTGCTCCCGTTTCAGAACATGAATATTGTGACTAATCAGTAACGCACAAATACTCTAAAATTTGTTCAATTTATCGCTTATGAATGACATAGGCCATTTGAAATTGGTGAATTAGGTGTTTGCTAAGCCAAAATTGAACATTTTATTCTTTTCTTGAAAGTTACCAAATGTTTGATATATTTTGTGATTTTTCACATTGATACCTTACAAAAATATTGCATGAACTTACTTAAAATATCCTTGTTTTGTCCCAAATAATCTGCAAGTATATCGACAGCATGATTGATGTGTAATAATTTTCGACTCCGATTAGTGCACCTATTCTATATCGTTATAGTTACTCAAATGTTTTACAATTCTAAGGCGATTGGACTCACATTCGCAAGGGACGTCGTTAATTTGCCAGGCATTCACGTCTTCCTCGGTCAGCATCGAAAACATTTTATTGAATTCGAGTTGATTAGAATATTTACCTCGATACTCCGACCTCAAATCAGCTGGCCGAAATCGGAGTTGCAAGAACGCGTGATTTGATGTAGCTGAGGTGAGTCCCGTATCCAGATCGTCACAATTGACATCAAAATGTTTTACAGTCGTGAACAAATGTTTTACCTAGAGCAATTTATTAAAACGGTATCAATCGTCCAAGTTAGATTCGAATGAACGTGAGCAATATCTTGAGGTGTTCAGCAAATGTGAAGTAAGAAATAACGAATAATAACACCGAATATATTTTGCTGAGAAAAGGCGAAACTGTTAACTTACATAGCCACAGGCTGATCCAGTCACAGCTAACCACAATGAATCCAATTCCAACTGCACGTGATATACTATTGACGAATAAGAGGAACATTTAACATGAAGCTTTTAATTCTGCTGATAAAAAATAAAGGCAAGTTTTCCAAGGAAGTTATATATATTGCGGCGGTGCTATTGATTGCAAATGTGGTTTGGAGATTCTGACTGATGCGGTTTATTTATATAATGAAACATGCTGCTGCAAAGTAGCCCAATACATTGACTGACAAATCCGGATGTTGCGGGTGTCATTTATTCTTGAGAATAGCACAGAAATGTGCTTGTGAATTCCACATCTTTATTGTTATAATTTACTAAGTTTTATTAGGCTAAACCTTTCCAATCACGTAAACATTTTCTTGCGCAGAATGTTAGTTTTCAGAATTAACTTACCAATATCATCGGACGCATTATCTAAGTTTGTTGTAAACAAAAAAACAGATAAAAACATATTGCGTGTTAATCATTAAAATTGCGAAAATCAATTGTAGTAGATTCATTAAGATTACAAAAGATTGCAGACTCGAAGAAGAGGAAGAATGTAAGACATTTTTGGTATATATTCAAATTTATATTCTCACGTTATCAGTTAATAAAATGAAAGTTATGTACTAACGAAGAACGAAAATCAAAGTAAAACACATTTTCAATTAATAAAGTAATATTTTCAAATCTGTTCCGTTGGATTATTCTCATGACCTGATCTCCTTGAGTAAAGCTAGCAGTATTCAATCTTAGAAATAAAACAAGCTAAACTACTCGGATAAAATCTTTTCGGATGAATTGTAAACTTACCGGTGTCGTTTAAAAAATTGAATTCGAAATTTTCCTTGCATTCGCTTCCTGCTGGATGACGAGCATGTTGCAGCAGTTGTGGATACCAAGTCCAAGTTTCCACTGGCCAAAAGAGCTGATTGTTAATCTTCACTCTGGGGCCATTTAGAGTGACCAGTGCGCCATAAATAGCTCTGTAATCAACTGTTCGCCCTTGCCGATTAAATTTGATTGCATGTTGCATAAATTTTGTAGTTGTTGCAGTCAGCTAAATTGAAAAAGAATTATTCACTTAATTTGCGCAATTATGCCTAGTGCATCAGTAAAGCTGGTAAATACTTAAAATTGACACGATCGTTCCGGCATCTAAATAATTATACCGATTACCTTAAATCATTTGAGGAAAATCTAAGATAGATTGTCTGTGTTAGAAATTGTTTCCAAAAACAGCTTGCTTTTATTCAACAGTCAAACTTAGTCTTTTGAAAATTTCGCATGTTGAATCGTTGGTGTAAGCTTGATCTTATTCTTGTTAGGGGCGCTAATATGAAAAGCATACTTCTTTAAAGTGGATGCGTTTTTCCAGCGTTAATTCCAAAATACGTTGAAGCAGATACTGCACTGGTCACTCTGGCATCGTCAAAAGACAATGATCGCTTTACCCCAGCCAATCACTATGAGCGTTGCATCAATGATTGTTTCTTCTGAAACGGACAGTTCTGTTTTTCAAATTCCGCGAAGCATAAAATGATCATACGCTTGTGGTGTATATCGATCGACGGGGAATAACAACATATTTGACGATTATATTAGATAGTTAGTTCATTCACTCATAACACGCTGTTGACTTCATTTATTTTTTGGAAATAAATTTTAACGGAAGATTAATCACGGTAAAAATCTTGCTCACCGGTTGTGCAATATTTTCCATTCTTATTTCCGATAATGCTTGAACGTTCAATTTTATTTTATTGTCAATACACAAATGACTGGCGTAAAGAAATTCTGAGGATGATTAAAACAAATGCATCATTTTGATATCCATCATACTGGTATTCAAATTAAATATTACACATTCCTAATGATAATTGAAATGTATTTTGTCGTCTTGAAGTTAAACTAATTTATTTTATATAATTTGTATTCTAAAGATTTTAGACTAATTCAATTCTACTTAGTCTATCTGATATCTTGTAAACGCTTGGATATTTGATCAAGATTCTAAAGTTTAGAGATTGGTACCCAAGACAAATATGTTAGCTGTTATTCAGATATATCATGCTAACCTTTTTTTACTTCAGGCTTCCCGTAAAATTCTCGTTGGTACAGTAATAGTGGTCCAAAATTGATATATCATGAATTTAAATGGAGCATCACAATACTTTGGTTGTTGTGCGTTTTGTGTTCGCTGATCTATCATTGTAGCAGTAGGACGTTTGGTCATCAAGCAAGATTACAGCTGGGCTTCTTGTGAACACACAACGCACAACATCCAATCCCTGAGCTACAAGTATTCGCTCCAATATCAAGCAAGATTGGTGTCTGTGAAACTTGAAACATTGATTTCAGTGTTTATAGAAATAATATATGTGTAGACTCACGATAATGTCCTGCTTTCTCATTATCTATGATTATTCAAAAATAATTCCGAATATAGAAACAGAGAATGATAATAAAATGCTAATTTGCATAAATTTCCACCACACAACACTGAGGACCGGTTAGGTGCTGTTGCACTCATCAGGTAGGGACAGTAAGATCAGGATCATCCTTCGCTAGAATTTGTGAAGGAACCTTTTTTATATTTAGTACACCGAAATACGAGCAATATTTGGTCGTATATCAAATATGATATATATATAGATTTATTGTGAACAACATTTAAATTATATATATATATATATATATATATATATATATTAAACAACATTTAAATTACACTTGATTTTGCTCGGAATGTGTGGTCTTCTATAAAATTGACACAATTTATCCGCTCGATGTTCCCCACTAGATTATTTGTTTGAATATTAAGATTTACGAAACTATTACTCACCATGTGAAAAATTCGGCTCTACTGGTGTGATTGCAATTACGTTGAATCCGCGCTGTTCCATCATTCGTTTCAAGCGAAAATTCATCGAAAATTTTGGATAATATGAACTGCGGTTTAACTCCTTTGTTTCAAACTCGAGAACAAACTGTAAGCTTAGTATATCAGGCATGTATTTGTAACGAAGTATCTTCAGATCTTCCAAACCCGTAACATTCATCTGTGAAATAATAATAATCACACTAAGAATACGGTCAATTATTGAGGAATCGTGTGTCTTGTAGTGTTTTAACAATGTTTCGGTGGAAAACCAAATGAAGTCAATAGCCTTCCAGTCACTACTAAAATATAATAAATTTGTGCAGGTGAGCCACTGATGGATAACGCTGACATGATCAACCAGTGCAATCTCATGTACCCACGCATATGTAGCTGGGGCTATACTCATTGTCTAGAAGAAACTTTCATATTTGCATACATATCCATCGCATGCACAACGCAATCTGTTTTTTCCTGTTTGCACTCATCAGATAGGCACAGTACGAGCAAGATGCACATGCCGTTGAAACAATTGTAGAATTGTAGACAAGTTGCACGTGCCGTGTGAAGGATACTGAGCATGTAATTTTTTCAACTCTATCTACGTGGGTGTGCGCATGTTAGCTAAAACAGATTGATCGGGCACCAAACTTATATAACATCGGATTGTTTAACATCCTAAAAATGTTTCAAGGTATACGTATCCCGATCGTACTGACCTGGTCTGATGAGACGAAACAGCACAAAATCGGTCTCGAGTTGTGTGATGGAAATGCATTCAAATGTGGATATTTTGAATAGAAATGTAGCTCAAGGCATTGATCAATCACTCCAAAAACGAAGACATGGATGTATATATATTCAGCAACCGAAAGCGTAGTTGCATATTTGGGGACATGAGAATTTTAAGTCAACCAATATGCGAATATACCCATGATATTAGAAACCTCACGAATCCGAAATATGTGATGATATTTACAAGGTGGTGTTGTCGCGGAAAAACTAGGACTTACGGCTCGTACGCGTTGTTCAATGTTTTGCTTCGTTTGTCCAAAATTCATGGCCAACTGCAGTTCATCGTCATGCGGGATAGTGGCATACATTAAAACTTTTGAGGAGGAAAGAGAAAAACTTCGGCAAGATTGAAAGTGACAAATATTAAAACGGTATTCTTTCTTTTCTTTAGTTCATTTTTCTTTCGAAGAAAAAAGGCTAACGGAAGTATTCCTTAATCATCGGAAACTTTTAATTGTTTTCAAATTGTTCTGAATCCATTTTAGTTTTGCCTAAGCTGTTTTCGATTTTTTGATTTCAAAAATTAAATTATCTTCCGACGTATTGCTAATATTTTAAACATAATCCATTTGAGGATCATTGAGTAGACTCTAATTGTATGCTTGAAATCTATTCTTCTCAAAGTAAATGGAAATAAGATTAAATGTGTTATAAAGGTGGAGTTGCTTCACAGTCTATCTCTCAAATAAATATAAATTATAACTTGATACATAAAACAACTACCATAAAAAATTTGTATTCTCGATTACATTTATTCTGTTGAACACCCCGCAGAATCACAAGGAGTGATTCGTGCGTTTACAGTTGCATTCATTAAATTTATGAAGAAAACAATATTTAATATAGTATTATTATTCATAATACGAATAAAATAAGATATTCGGGGATAAGAAATTCACACGGTGTCACTGCTTGATAATCCTATTCAGATTCATCCAGATTATGACAACAAACATTTTCTAATCAATCTTTCAAGTGTTACTCTGATTAACACGAAATGCCTTTTAATAGAAATTTAGAAAATATCATCTTTTATGAATTTAAATCCGCCAGCCTGATTAATAATATGTGTATGGGCACATGTGAATTAAGCGGCTAGTCATGCCAACTTCATCTAACCCTAGCTTACAAGTTTAAACCATGTGATGGAATTGCATGCAAATGAGCATTGTAGTTCATGTTTATCACGGTTTCACCATTTAAAGGTATGCGGATCGTGGTTGTAATGTCACTTAGTGATAAGTGCCTTTAGCAAAAAATCGTTCGTGTTGTGTGTGAGGCAACTGCATGCAAATACAGATATTTTTGGGAAAAATAGTTTCGCCATGTTTTGTGGGTTTGATGGTCTTGCCAAATCGAATGTCGTTAATTTGTGCTTTCTCATGCATATCGCCCCACGTGACTTCATCCCTAAACCATCAAATGTAATAAGAAAACGTAAGCCAGATCAGCAACTATCCCCTCACTTTCGAAATTCAATGTACTTTGTTTAAAAAAAAATTTAGTTGGAAAATGGTAAAGCATTCATCGATTGAAATAATATCTGGTTTGATTTCAATGATTTAAACTACAAGACGCAATGCTCTACTGCCCGAGTCCCATTAAGCTATAAATCAAAATAAACGCTAACTGAACCTGAACATACTATTTCCACCTGTTGATGCCAAACCACCAGCAACCGGTAGTGGTGTATAAGAGAAGGAGATGTTGGCAACACGATACGTTAGAATTTTATAAGCGCATCGTCCGCTTAGCCAGGAATCACTTTGTGATTCTGTATTTGATCACCGAGGTTCTTTATACGAACACTATATAACGGTGACTTGCAAGTATAATTTCCTCTAAAACTATACCTCTGTATAAGGCCCATTATACCTCATATTACTGTCTCGACCTGATAAAGCAAAACAGCGGGAAACCGGTATTGGTGTGTAAGGGATGGGGATTTGAACACTACGATATATTAAAATGATCTTAACTCATTACGAAATTGAAGTGGAGTACCATATCTGTACACTTTATCATCAAATTTATAACTATTCTTCTCGTTATCAATAGCAAACTTTTATTAATCATATTTAATGTTTGGCCACAATGTACATACCTCGAACATTCCTGCTAACTGTAAAATAATTAGGAGTTTTAGAGTTTCACGTTTCGAAATTCAGTAATATTGATTAGGAGCTAATAAAATTATGAGGAAATGTGAGGTAACATTTATAAAAACAGTATATCTTATTTAATTTCACAGTAGCCTACAACACTGGCTGTAAAATTCAAATTGAATGTGTCAACTGTATCCAAATCGATTATTTGTAACATTTGCGTGGTGATGCTGAAAAATATTTTTGACAGGCGTGCTCACTATTTTATATGGATTCATCATGGAAAGCATGAAAGCTCTTACTCAACAATAACAGGGTTCAACCCATCATTCTCATGTAAACACGATTCAAGCGTGTCACTGGAAGTAAACGCAAATAATGAGACAAACCTCATCCAAAAACGACAAATATTTTCACGTGTACATAATATAACCACAATCACCACTCTCTCATTCAACGAATAGTATGAAAGAAAAATGCTTATTTTTCATAATTATTATCAAGAAAAATGAGATACAACCTGAATTTTAGCCTACGCAATGAAATTGCGAAGCAATAATATCATCATTCTATTAATGAATACGAGATACACTGAACAAGGAGAAAATTGGTTAGAGTAAACCTATATCAATTTCTGTGCAGTCATTCTTAGATAAGAGATAATTAGCTAGCATTTATATGCTTTATATTGTGTGGAATCCGGGTGAAATATTCATCAGACTAAGATTGTAAATCTTGAAGAGCAAACTCTAATGTTGAGCATCATCTGGTAAACAAAGGATTTGTATAAAAATGAAGTGAAATACCGAAATGGGGTCAACGATCTTTGTATGTTTTGCTAGAAACGGAAATTTTCGGAGATAAACACTTATATTTCATGTCGATAAAATTCATCGATAAAATTAATTGATCAGTTGTTATCCACTCATTATTTGCAATTTCCTTAAAACTTGCCGTCATACTGTTTGTCTGAAATACACACCGGCGTAATTATTTTCAATAATACGAGAACATGTTTTATTAGAGTTTACCCACAGAAGATTGGCTCATTATCGACAATTGCTGAAATATGTGAAAATGTTTTGTGAATATCAGTTTCAGAGATCAATATGTGAGCCAGTAAAGCAACCCGTCCAATTCTCAATTATAATTTCACCAGCTCTTTATTTCGAGCGAACAGCTGAAATTTCGTTAGCGATACCTGAATTGAGAGTTTCACATTTTCCATTGTTGCGCTGATATAAAAACCGTGAATAATAGTAGCTGATGGAGCCACATAACATTATCGAAGGCGCTTATCCAAAATTGACCGCAGAGTTAAAGACATCCATTCTATCATGTTATTCCAACATGCAATACATAATACGTGCATGTTGTTCGCACATATCAGATTGAGGCGCGTGCCTGGAATATGTGAAGCATTAGTAAGCAGAGCTGAAACTTTGAAAACATTGTTGGATAGAACTGATTTCACCAAGTGTAACTTTGAATGTGATCGCTTGACACTAATTATCCTTGTTTGCTTACATTATCGAAGCTTTAGATTTCGTTTTTAATTGCATTTACGTTGAATCTGAATAATCTAAATTTAATTCGGAATTTCGGAATTTTCGTATACTTTCAACAAGTTCGATCGTTTAAGTTGCCGATAAAAAATTTGAAAGTTTAGCTAACCGATTTTTGAAAGGTGAGGAATTAGAAAAAGTCCTTAGTGCTAGCCATTCTTCGAATCAATCTTCAAGTTAATACCGAATTGAAGGGACAATTTTGTTAAATTGAAATTTACAACACTCGTTATTGTTAGCATCAAAGGTATTTTGGTCAACCCCAATTTACTTTTAAGATACAAGGCAACTTGTACGCGTATCTCCTTCAAACGGTGCGATTTTACAAACCGATTCCTTCCTTCAAGTTGTGGCTGTAATAGTGGTGTTTTCACCAACCTGCAGCATGTCAATGAATCCACGCAGCATCTACCAAGGCCTACAACCTAGGATCATTGGAGGTGCTCCTGTTGCTCTAAATGTATATCGGTCGATACTCAAAACGGAAGAATTTTCAGCTACGTGTGCTTCGAGTCGAATTAAGTTTGCTACCTCTCCGGTAATTGCATTCGGATAAGTCATCATACCGAATTAGTAGGCTGACGAATTGTAGAGCTAATATAAACGGCACTGATAGCTGACAGTCTAATAGTTTGGTTTCCTGTATACCTAATATATTTTAGCAAACTAAAATTCATTTGTTATCAAAGTATAACAGAGTTTTTGGAATCACACAATCAATGTTTACACAAACTTACAAACATTTAGTTGGCAATAGCCGCTTTCGAATATTATTACTGTAATGTTAAACAAAAATATGGAAGAATTTTGATGTTATTTATAAGAAATGAAACATAACAAATATTGACATGTATAGTTAGGATTTTACATTCGAAGTTAACAGTTCTGAAAAACAAAATGTTCAAAATCCTTTGTGTAATAATCTTCAAAAAATTGATATCTCTGACAACCCTATGAAAGTAAGCTCTCAACAATTTCGAACATGGAAGATATTAGAATAAGTCGCAAAAAATGAGTGGTAGACGATTATTTGCTGACTATAGCGTCGTAATTAAACCAAAATGCGAAATACGAATCACAAACCCGTGTAAAGCAAGCTAACGAAAAATAGGCACATGTTATGTCTACGAATATTGCTGCGCTGGAAATTTAATATTTTCAATGGTACTTATCGCATCCATCTAATGTATGTCTACCAATACAAGAGCACAGTTCTAGATAGAATGGAAAGCGTGTCTATGATTGGACAATTTAATACTGCTTTGAAATTCGGAAACCTTGTTTATATCTCCAGTGAAATGAATAAGGGTGGAAAAATTTCATCATTTGCAAATACACTTGAGCATACAAATCTGTATTGAAAATTTGAAACACGTGTAAAAATGTCTATAATTTAATTTTGCTAAAAAAGAGATTATGCGTTAGATTGTATGTTAGATAATTCAATTGCAATGCATGAGAATACAATACTTACTTAACACTTTGTGATTCTGAATTTGAACATCGTGGTTCTTTGTAGGAACACAATATCACAGTGACATACAAGTTTAACTTTGTGTACCGCTTTTCCATTTTTTCCATTCGGAACTGTCAACTGCTGCGCGGTCGCATATTATGCTCTGACACTTCTGGTCCTATCTTCGCCGAATCTCCTCGGATTTGTCCCATTCCAAGAATTCTGATCTCTTGTCAACTGATTAACAGCTAAGTTGCAATATCGGCGTAAATATCCCAGTTTGCTGACGCGCGCAAACGTTTTCCCATCGCTAAGTAATCTATAGTTTTTGCTATCATTGCAAAAATCACGTCGAGCTACGGATTTTGATGCTTGTTTCTTTACTCTACCTTGTGTGGTTAACGAGATATAGTGGATTATTTGCTAAATGGCGAAATCACGAGTTCCGAAGAAGCCACATCGACCTGTCGACCAGATGCTCACCACTCAGCCGAACAAGCCACTTTAGGCTACTAACATGTTTGACCGCATCACGAGATCCAACATACGGACAAAAATCGATCGATCAAACTGTGACAGCGACATGGAACCAACTTGACCTCAGTGCCAAGGACCTGGATCCGGCGAACGCAACAATGGTCATGGCTGAACTAGCTGATAGGACGAATTGTCCCGAGGTAACGTGCAAATCATGTCAACAACCGGCTAGTCCCATGGCGAGTAAAGTCATAACGTGTCCTCCGTGTATGCGTAAAATCCATGGTAAAAGTGACCATACTTTAGCCCCTGATTCGATAGCAGTAATAAATAATTAAGAGGTCCCAGGCGCCTGCTATATCTGCGTTCGTTGCAGAGCTAAATCCTGGCACACTTTTGAAGCCAAATTCGAAAATAGAATGGCCAGATTTGAGTTTAACCATCGACGTGTTGAGGAAAAATTGGTAAATCATGTAAGTACCGAAGTGATCAATGATGTAAACCATTGCATCAATGGAACAATTTCGAAGCCATCAGTGAAGGAATCTGAGACGAAGGCTAATGGAGTACCAACAAATATAAAACGCAGGTGGTGTGTAAGAGATGGGGATGTGAGCACGACAATACAGGGTTAATCCCGTTTTGGAATCATTTAAAAAGACCACGGAAGTAGGACATTCTTACAGAGATATGCTGTTACGGTCGACCTCAGCTGTACATTCCAAAACTACTGTAGCCGACTCACAAAGTCAAACCCCAAATGTTTAAAATTCGAAGAAATCTGACTTCCCGGCACGCAAAAAACTTCCATACACGCTGAGCGTGGTATGTAGGAACGTTAGCGAATCCCAAGAAAGCCTGTTTGATAGCAAACAGAAACAATACGTCGAGAAATGGACTCAACTTTGCCACATAATGCAGATTCAACATGTAATCGCAGAAAAAGTGACTCGTCTAACTAGCCACTCAACTTCACCTCATATTGGTAAACCTCGCTTGCTCAAGGTAACACAAAAATGCGAGGCTGATATCGAGAACGTATTGCTGAATGCAAAAGACAGATCCCGACTCAAACTTCCGCGTATATCCCGATGTACCATGGTGGGAAAGGAAGGGTAACTTGAACGACAGGGTGAAACCAGTATCACGAAGTACAGTTTTACTTGGTGTACAAGAAAATACTTCTCGAACATCGATTCAAAAACCGTAGAGCATGACGTATGGCATTCCGAGTTCTCTAGATATTTCTGATGCCGTTATTAAGGACACTTTTCAAGTTCCTTTTTCGCCAAAACATAAAGGAAATGGACCAAAACCTCTGAAGAATATGTTCTTTACGAGCGCTATGGCCGAACTCGTAATTTTGGAATGGGTAAAAGGGAAACGAACACTACTCATTAGTGTTAGACTTATCCCACCCAAACCCAATATCATAATTCAAACCCTCCCAGTCTGGAGACAGCGGATAGCAGCGTTTCCATCCAGATGAAAGAAATCAATACATCAAAAACTTCATCGGTCCAGGTCAAATCGAACTGAGCAATTCACACCGAAACCTCATTGTCGATTCAAGCGGTCAGCGCGTAATAAGCAGCTCTCAAGTTTTATCATCTCATGCACTGATTTTTCAGAGGGATCTGGCATCATTCTATTTAACGCCTTATCACATACCACACGATTCATCACTACTTGTTAGGTCCGGCTCCACAGAAGCCGGACCAATAACTTCAGTTTACACCCCGTAATTACTCAAGAAAAATACAATTAAGTGCATCTATATAAACGCAAACAGCCTTTTTAACAAATTGATCGTATTGTCCGAGATTTGTAATTAAACGTCGCAAGACATATCTGCAATAACAGAAACGTGTTTCCATGCATCTGGTAATTTACTCTCTTTGCCTAGCATGTCACTATTCCAGCGTGACCGATTAGGCGATGGCGGAGGAGCAGCACTCTACTGCAAGCAATCATTTTTTTGTAGAGCTATGAACCACCAGACCCTTGACATAACTGACACACTTTGGTGGTCTCTGACTCTTACATTAAGAGACTAATGCATTATTGGTGAGATCTACAGAGGCAACCCTCGACCTAAACAATAAACTGATTAATGCTTTGCGTGGTACAATACACAAATATTGATAATGGTGGATTTCAACTTTCTACAGCTAAATAGCCGTGATGATCATCCATCAGAGATACTTGAATATGAACTTCGAGCCTTCGTTGATTACGCACCCCTTTATAACCATGTTTTCGGATTTACTCGTATGAGGGGATCAGACCAGCCGCCTACCTTGGAACTAATACTTACATCAGATCCCACAGCTGTAGAGAATATCGTTTATGGGCCACCAATCGGACGAAGCGATCACATTGTTTTAGAATTCGAGTACGTTTTTAGCGCTAGGCGCAACAGTGACGGAATGAAATGCGTTAGAAGTTAGAACTACCGTGCTCTGTGTGCTGAGTTACAAAGCACTAGTTTCGCACAACTCGATTACTCCGATCCGGATAGTCATTGGCACTCTTACTTACATCACCTGAAATCTATATTGGAGTAACATTCAATCTTCGTCTTGAAGAAAACTTCTCAACGTAATACTACGAAGCAGGATTATAAAGTAGATGAAACAAAGGGAAATAGCTTGGAAGTTTCACAACGCTACCAACACTGCTGATTCTTGGGCACAAATTACACGACTGCAAAACCAAGTTATCAGCTTAATTCGAGATGATAAACAAGCTTTACAAATAGCAATTGATTTATCAGCTGCACCAGAATCCGAAGCACTTATATAGAGTCGTAAACGATAGAACGAATATTAAACCAGGAGTCTTTGCCTTACAAACTTCGTCTGGCTTCACTGAATCCATTAAACAGACCCTTGACCTGTTAGCAGAAATTTACGCTTGAGTTGTTGCGCCGAAATCCACGGAGCTTGATCAGGAACCAATCATTCGACTTGACCGACCGACCTTAAGTGAATTATTGCTTACACCGCTGCTGGTAGCACAGCACTTACGAAAATTAAACGTAAAGATATCTCCAGGACCAGACGAGATAACTCCAAAGCCGCTCAAAACCTGTCATACGCAGCTATCTGATCCACTATCCTGCATGTTTAATAATTTGCTCCAAAATGGCGCGGTATCAAAACACTGGAAACTGGGACGAAAAATACACATTTACAAAGGTGATTGCCGTTCTTAAGTTAAAAATTAAAGCCCTGTGACATTGCTGTCTCCGTTATCAAATGTTTTTAAGCGAATAATAACAGCAGAAATAGTGCAACATCTGGAAACGAATCAAACTTTTGGCAGTTGCCCAAAAAATATTTATCAGAAATCACTCTTGTCTAACAAATTTGCTGACAAGCTTAGACGATTGGACGAGGGTTGTAGATGCGGGGGCTGTATTCTTGCGTGCTATCTAGACATTTCTAAAGCTTCCGACAGAGTAAATCATAATTTGTTCTTGAACAAGCTAAAGAAACACGGTAGTGTTTTAATGCAATATGAATTGATAAGTGATTACCTCAGCAGCAGACACATTAAAGTTCGTGTGGACGGCCTATTATCGAAGAAAATCGATGTCACTAGCGGTGTTCCACAAGGCTCAGTGCTTGAACCAATACTGTTCCTAGTCAATATGAACGATGTAGCAATTCCAAATGACAGTAAGATGGTATTGTTTGCGGATGGTATAAAAGTATGGAAACGAATCCGCAATGCTGATGATTGTATTTTGCTGCAAAACGATTTGAATGCTTTGTACAACTGGTCATCCAAAAATAAACTGCCATTGAATATGAAAAAGTCGAAGATCATTCAGGTAGGTCGTGACCTTGGCTTTTGATATCAATACCAGCTCGCCGACAGAAACCTGGAGTACACCGAAGTATAAAAGGACCTTGGTGTCTGGATTTGCGGTAGTTAGAAAAATTGTCTACAAATCGAAGTCGTTTACAAAAGCGCATCGAGGCGGCTCGGCATGTTACGGTGGATGTTTGGATGTTTTTCCCCAGGGTGTTTTCCTCTCATGATAAACACATATTTACAGCCGGTTCTAGACTATGCCGCACAAGACTGGGCACCATGGCTCCATGAGACATCTTACTTCTGGATCGCATATACCGAAGAGCATCTATGCTTCTCATTGAAATCAAAAATATGCGATTCACCGAGCGACTGATAAGAATCGAGCTCAGGACACTTTCATAATGGAGAGTGCGAGGTAAACTCATCCTTTCTTGCAAAATTCTTACTACTATTTCCCACTGGCTGGACATATTATTCCACATCCGAACTTTCAGAAGCAGCCGTGGTCATGATTGCAAGTTGGAAAAACCACATTTCAAACGGAACTGCCACAGGTATTTTTATTCGGTGCGTGTGTGCTTTGTTTGAAAATCCCTACCTGTCAATTTGGTAAGCTCCAACAGTTTACCTAAATTTAATTCGAACCTTGAGGATTATATCAGACCTAATCCGAATTTTGAATCCAAGTATTAATAAACGATCATCGTCCAAGTGATTTTGATCTCTCCATCCGCACAACAACTACCACTTCGCAGCAACTGCCAAAGGATTACAATGAAAGGATAGCTATCTTCCGCACTTACTGCAAGGACAAGATCATAGAAAAGAATATCCATTCTGACCACATCAAAAACATGGATGAGGTCCCTCTTAACTTTGACATCCCCATGAATTGTACCGTAGAAAAAAACAGGGACGTCTACTGTATCTATAGGAACCACAGGGAATGAGAAATCTTCCTTCACTGTCGTTGTTGGTTGCCAGGCTAATGGTCAGAAACTACCACCCATGGTCATTTTTAAGAGGAAGACTTTGCCAAAAGAAACGTTTCCTGTTGAAATCATTGTTGAGGTCAATCCAAAAGGCTGGATGGACGAAGAGGAAATGAGCGAGTGGCTGAGAGAAGTGTATGTCAGGAGGCCGGATGGCTTTTTCCACACTTCTACGGCCTTATTGATCTACGACTCTATGCGCGCTCATCTCACTGAAACTGTCAAAAGTCAAGTGAAGAAAACCAATTCGAAGCTGACCATCATTCCTGGAGGATTGCCCAAAGAACTCCAACCGCTAGATATTGGAGTCAATAGGGCGTTCAATGCTAAATTGCGAGCCGAATGGGAGCAATGGATGACAGAAGGTGAGCACACATTTACCAAGACAGGTAGGCAACGCCGGGCTAGTTACGCCACTGTCTGCCAATGGATCGTCGCCTGGGCTAAAGTATCGGTCTCTAATGTTGTCCGAGCTTTCACTAAGACTGGAATCATTGATGAACAGCCAAGCAACAGCAATGAGACTGAATAGGATGATGACGAGAGGGATCCGGGCGTGCTTGATGCCGCTATCGCCCAACTGTTGAATTCTGACACCAAGACGAGGAATATGAAGGATTCGTAGAAGAGGATTGATTGAAAAAGTTAGTGTACTTTTTTATGTAATATTGACAGTTATTATTCATGATTTGAATAAAGTCTGACCTATCCGACTATTTTTGTTTCGCTTTACGCGCTTTATAATCCGGTGCGTCTTATATATGAAAACAGATCGTTCACTGATACTGCATCTTATAATCCGGTGCGTCGTATAGTCCGAAAAATACGGTATATATATATTTGTAACTATAGTTACACTCTGTGGTTTTTGTACAGTTAATTGCTCTTTCAATCATAAATCTTGAATCTTGAATCTAGCGTTGCTTAGATTTAGTTGAGAGTAACTTCAATGCAAAAGGCAGAATGACTTTTCGATGTTGACTGGTGTTTTGCTAACATTTGCCTGTTCACGTGAGCTCGACGGTATGATTAATCGCGCACGGAAGATCAATTAAGAGCAGAAGAGTTTCAAATCTAGATGTGTGCATCTCATCGATACGATGGCGGTCAGAAGTTCACGAGCGATATTTTGCAGATGAAAGTTTCAAGGTTTTAATATTAGGTGCTTGATACAGCCCGGAAAATTATGAACATGTGTGCATCCGAACAACTAATTTTTAGCAGAGCCCACCAGTTTTACTAAGACTTATCTACGTATATTTCGCTGGTAAACTAAGCAAAATATTATATAAACGGAGTTTAAGAAAATCCAGTTTCAAATCTAGATGTGTGCATCTCATCGATACGATGGCGGTCAGAAGTTCACGAGCGATATTTTGCAGATGAAAGTTTCAAGGTTTTACTATTAGGTGCTTGATACAGCCCGGAAAATTATGAACATGTGTCTATCTGAACAACTAATTTTTAGCAGAGCACACCAGTTTTACTAAGACTTAGCTACATATATTTCGCTGGGAAACGGAGCAAAATATTGTACAAACAGAGTTTGATAATATCCATATCCATATCCATTTTTTTGGGTTGCTTCGCACAATTTATGGATTGAAAGTGTTTCGCAGAGAGGACAAAAAATTTTATTTCGGTCATAATATCCATATCGTTAGTAGATACAGTATGTTTTGATGAGATTTTATCAAATTTGAACAACGATGGTCATAAGGCCAATTTAAGTTCTGAACAGAGAAACATTAGAAACTCTGTGCTCGTGTGACTTTACCTAAAGGAAAAGCGCCGTGATATTTTCTTGAATTATAAATTTGTCACTACAATGAATATATTTGGAATCAGTATCATGGGCATTGCTAAGAAGTGACCTGTGTATAAACGCCATCTTTGAGTTCTGTGATCAGAATTATAACAACTCTCTGCATAGTGGATTTTCGCTGTGTGCTTCTGTGTACATATCAATTGTTTAATACAAATGACGTAATTTTAAGTTACATTTTTGAGATCCTCGTCAACTATTATCAATATTATGTTTTTATTCATTTAAAAAAATCGTTTGCTTCTATTACGATTGACTCTACTTAGCAAAACATATTTCAGTTTGATCCTACGTTTATCATTACTTTCCTTTCACTGATGACACTGAGAAATTGCTCATGTTCATTTAAATTTAACTTGGACTACTGTTGTAATAAATCGTTCCTGGGTAGAGCACATGTTAACGATGTATTGACTCACTCTGCCCAAGATACCACCGATGGTTTAGCAACCTCTTACTTAATTGTCTTCAATCCTTAGCGTTGTACCCATATCAAGCTTTACCAAATTCACCTCATGTGGAATTATTAAGTGAAATGACTGTCAATGAATATATGGTTGGGCGGGAACTTTGTCAACTAATCGAAAGGAAGTCCCCTGGCGCCGACAAAATTACGGCCCTCGTCGATTTATTTTGACGGCACCTCTCATGCGCTTATTCAATCTCAGCATATATAAAGGACAAATAGCACTGCGTTGGAAAACCGGATGATAACTTCTGTCTATAAATGTGGTAGCCGTTCAGACACAACAAACTATAGACCAGTAAAGCTACACCCCGTGATCTCTAAACTAATGGAACGCATTGTGACCGACCGCATATCAGAACGTTTTTGAAAACAAAATATTTTCACCGCAGCACAACCTGGTTTTCGAAGAAATCTTTGCTGTTTATCTAACCATCTTACAACCAAGGCATCAGACAAAGGCGAGGCTGTACATGCTTGCTACATCGACATTACCAAAGCTTTCGATGAAGACAACCATGAAATTTTATTTAAAAAATCTCGAAACTTATATTCAATTCAATTTCAATGGTCTAAAAAGCATATAGCTTTACAAAAACCACAGAAAAATATGGAAATTCACAAATAACATATCTCAGTAAAAACGGGATTTGTTTGCTTACTGAACAGTTCGGGAATCAGGTAAAAATCCAAATGATAGAAACTGTTTTCACTCAGTAGAATGGCACATGTATGTCCATGGGGTCGAGATGATTTGATGTGTGAATTCAAAGTTATTAGACCAATGTATTGTGGTGCTCACATCCCCATCCCTTACAAAGTTATTAGGTTGTGGAATACATAGTCTCAATGTTCGGATGGGTCGACAGTAATTTGTCTAAGCTGGATTTGAATATATTCAAGTTGGGTGCATGCGCAACATTCGAGGGTAGCGAGTTCTATGTGAAACATACACGTACAGAATAAAAAAATATCTTCGACAGTCCAGTCTCGAGTCGGGAATTAGTACTGTGTACTCATGACTCCGGCTGGTTCTTGGTGGTTGTCGTGTGAATAGTGTATTAAGGGGATGGCTGGGGGTATGCAATATGTTAAACATTAGGATCAGATCACCTCTAAGACGTCGGTAAGGAGAGTCGAAGAGGTTGAGGTTTGCAATACGATCTTCGTATTGTTAGTGCTTTAAGCCGCACACGATCTTCGTGGTCCGATGATAGATTCGCTGCAAGAGATTGATGTTTTTCTTTAACCAGGGTGACCAAGCCTGAACCGCATACTCCATGGTGGCCTCGAGTAGGTATTAATTATTCGATGAACAGTCGGCTTCGTGAAACTCCCAAAGACGCGTTTCAGCAGAAGCATTACTTTTGACGTCTTTTCGAAGACAGCCTTAACGTTGTGTGACATTTTCAACGTGCTGCTCACCAACACACCCAAGTCCTTCTCCTTGTCAGTTATTTCAAGAGTATGGGAACCAAGGGTGTAAGAGAACTCGAAGGGTTTTCCAACTGTCAATACCTTGCATTTTCTCACATTGAAAGGAAGTTCATTTCGAACCGACCATTTCTGTAAGACATTGAGGTCCAGCTGAAGCTGTCTGCAATCCTCAGTTGTGCGTACTTGTGTCAACAACTTGATATCATCCGCAAATAGCAAGATTTTGCACCGAACAAGTTTTGGTAAATCGTTTACATAGAGCAAGAAGAGAATTGGTCCAAGCAACGATCCCTGCGGCACTCCACTTTTTACTGTAATGGGCCGGGACAAAGCACCATCAACCCTTACTCGAATAACACGGTCACGGAGATAATCCTCCAACCAGGCTAGTAATGAGCCGTTGATTCCACATTGCTCTATTTTTTGTAGTAACAAACTGTGGTTAACACGATCGAATGCTTTGGACATATCCAGATAACAATCATGTATAGTGAAACCTTTGTCCACAGCTTGTGTCCAGTCATCGAGGGCAAGGAGAAGGTTTGAAAGGCAAGAGTGTCTTTTTCTGAAGCCATGTTGTTCGATTGCGCGCAAGCAATTATCTTCCAGGTGATTTGTGATGCTGTTTGCAACGAGGCGCTCCATCACTTTAGAGATCACCGGTAGTAGTGTTACTGGTCGATAATTGGATACTTCAGAACGGTTTTCTCCTTTGTAGATGGGGGTAATGATACCAGTCTTCCATTTACAGGGAAAGAAACCTTGAGTTATAGAGAGGTTAAATAAGTAGGTAAGCGGTGTACACAAAGAATAGGCACAGCTTCTGAGGATCAGCGGGGTAATTTCATCAGCTCCAGGAGACTTTTTCGTGTTGAGATTTAACAATGTACGGAGGACACTGTCCGAGCTAAAAGTTAGTTGCTGTAAAACGTTTCCTGACGAGATCACGGAGGTCAAAGGACTGGTTACGGTGTTTGGTGGACTGAAGACAGTGGAGAAGAATTGGGCTAGAACTTCGGCTGATTGCGATGCTGTCGTTGTTATTTCATCACATGTCTTTAGGGCGGCAACCCCTGGTTTTACTCTAGACCGGTTATTTATGATCTGATAGAGAATTTTTGGGTTTGATTCCATTTTGTCGAGTAAATGTTTTTGATAATTCAATTTGTCGTCAACAACAAGTTTGTTTACCTTATTTCTCAGCAAACGGAATGTTTCCCAACTTTCAGCAGTGCTATCAAGTCGGTGAGCCCGCCATGCAGCGTTTCGCATAGTCAACCATTTCCGTGTTCGGCTTCTCAGTTTAAACGTGTATCCCCTTTTCCGCACCTTCGGAACAAGATGAGAGTGCATTTCAACTGCAATTTTAATTTGGTTTGCCATCCATTGCCACTGACATTGTACGCTGTCGGACTTGAGACCAGGGTCTGTGACATTCTTCAGAGTAGTATTAAGTTGTGAAGAGTCAATTTTCCTAATCAACTTGCTGGTGTCACTTGTTCTGATTGCCTGAAAAATATAATCAAACGTGATAACTAAGTGGTCACTGAGTCCCATAGGAGGTTCATGAGCGAGACTTTCAATCACGTACTTTTCGTTTGTCAGTATCAAGTCCAAGATAGACGGCGTATCAATACCCCGAAATCGGGTATTGTCAAAAATATGGTTGTAAAGTGGAATGTCCTCCAGCAACTGTTGAAATAAAGCATTCAAGGAGTTTTCTGGATAGACTGAATTTCCCTTATAGTTCGGAAAATTGAAATCTCCGATCAGAAGAATTCTGCCGCCGTATCTTGTAGCCGCTAAGCGTATGTTTGCAATTAATGCTGAATTGTAGGCTTCTTTGGCGGAGGGCGAACAGTAAATCACACCCACTGTACATTTTTTTCTGCTGTTACATTCATGGAACACCACAGTGTGTCTTGTAGTTGTAAGTCATCATCCGTGATCTCTTGGCATGACAAACTCTGAACGTGATATAGAGCAACACCGCCTCCTCGAGCCAGGCGATCGCGACGAAGTAGAGACATACCCTCAATGACTACGTCGTTGTTTGGTAAAGTTGGATGGAACCATGTCTCAGTTACGGCAATCACGTCTGGTGAGTGTGTGGTAGTTAGTTCAGTCAATTCGTGTAATTTATTTGTCAAGCATTGGGCATTCGTATACAAAAATTTGACTACCGACGTTGACAGCAAAGACGGTTCGTGAGACAGAAATATCGGAACGGCTCGGTCGGAATCAACAGGAAAGTAATTTACTTCGCCGACTCGGATAGAGTCGGCTGAATTCCGTTTTTTCACCAGGTTTGGATTTTTCATTCTGCACAGTATTTAGACAGTCGGGATCATCCGGGTTGTCATTAGTTTCGAGGCGTCTAGGAATTATTTTAATCTCTCGGGGCAATTTGTAACGAAATTGCTTCCAGTGTTTAAGAACGGTATCAGCCATACTGTCTGTCAGCAGTGTCAGTTTAAGGGGGCGCGGAGCGTTACCCTCGTATTTCGGGGATGTCGGGATCCGAAAAGTATCGATAACAGCAGTATTGTTCGTTTGGATAGTATCGCTAATAAATTTCCATTGTAGTATATCGTGTTTCGAGTTGCACTTTGCGTCTGAACTGGCAGCAGCTTCAGGAACGTTCAGGATTATAAGACTACGTCTGTCACGCTCGTTTAGTTTTCCAGTGTTCCTGTTTAGTGCCGATTTTACCCGTTCTGACCAGGGTATGTCAATAAAGATACGTGATGTATTCTCTTTACCATCTTGCAACAAATATGCCGATAATAGTACATCTTCTAGTTCCTTTTCATTTCGCAACACTACCTTGAGCAGTCTCGGTTTGTCTTGATGCGGCGCTTTGGGAGCACGTGTCAAGCGGGTCAGTGAAACCGGAGTGGTCGTTTTTATGCTCATCCTAGTGCACAGTTCCGACCATTTAGCTAAGTCATGCTGCTGCCTAGTTGACAATAGTGTTTCAGTTGCCTCTGGCACATTGGCACAGATAATGCTGAGTGAAACGTTTTTTGAGGTTGGTTTCTTGAACACAACACTTGATGATGAGGGCTTTAGTTTTGACTTGATTCTATCGTTCTTTTTGGTATCTTGTAGCAATATTTCGGAATATTTAGTTGTACTAGTGGTGTTTAAAGGTGAGGTTAAATGTTCTGGAGCCTTCGTTGTTGGCTTGATCAGTAGCTCAATTGAGTTTCTCATTTGTGCAAACTGATTTTCCAGATGTGACAGTCTACTCTCCATTTCGTAGGCTCTTTGCCAACCGTCAAGTTTTTACTGTTGTTGCGGACATCTTTCTTGGAATGTCTACAGCTAGCACAAACATAACAAACGGATGGGTATCTCTCATCGTTTACAAGTGTCACGCAATCATCAGTCAAATTCTCATCACATGACACGTGTTGGTGAAACCCGCAGAATATGCATTTAACCCAAACAGAATCAACGCTTACCGGGTCTAGACGCGTGATACAGAGGTCACACTGAATCGCCGTAGCATGGGTACTTCTCACGGTCACAGCTGAATCGATTTTTTCCTTTGTCGGTGCAGTGGATCTAGTGACACGTACGCACAGGGCTTGCTGGCTGTTCCATAGTGGGTGTGTTGTCGATTGAATGGTTTGACAGAGCTCGATGGCAAGATTTCGGCATTGAACAATATCCGCGATAACTCGTGAACCACGGAAGATAGGAAACGAAATACGGTATCAAAACCTGTATCGCACTGTGATCTTTCCAACGATATCAAAATTCGTAGGATAGTTAGTGTTGGGAGAAACTTTGTTCGCGTGAACAAAATGTTATTTCCCGTAAAAACGGCTAAGTTTGCCGTAATTCAACTTGCACAATCGAAATTATGAAATCCGATAGTTATCGCCGAGTGATACACGGAATACTTTAAATGGTATAAAACCGAGCAGAAGCGACGAAGTTATGACCAAAATTGTCAGAGCAACAAAAATTACGTCCGCACACCAGGTAGACAGAAAGGGAATATTGCTGAATCGGATAAAGGACTATCTTACTGATTGACACGTCCAAGTTTGCGTTGGCATTACCTTATCTAGAAAAATAGACGTCACGATTGGAGTTCCGCAAGACTCGGTGCTTGGACCTCTTCTATTATTTGTGTATATGAAAGATATAGTAGAGGATATTGGATGAAACTTGATACTATTTGCCAATGTTATTGAAATATGGAAACGTGTCAGGTCTGTTAATGACTCAAGATTCAAGATTAAAGATTTATGTTTGAAAAAGCAATTAAATTTACAATAACCAAAGGGTGGAAATATAGGTACAAATGTATAAAGTAAATATAAAGTATAAATAAAATCAAAATCAATAGGACAATGATAGCTTATTAATCGTTTGGGGAAAATTCGGATTAGCTCTCATATAATCGTTAAGTTTTGATTTGAATATAGATAAGCTGTTTGAGCTTACCAAATCGGAAGGTAGGGAATTCCAAGCAAAGCACACACGTACGGAATAAAAAAACCTGCGGCAGTTCCGTTTGGAATGTGGTATTTCCAACTTGCAACCATGGCCTCGGCTGTTGCTTGAAGTTTGAAGGTGGAATAATATATCCAGGGGGTGGGAAACAGTAGTTAGTATTTTGTATGCGAGGATGAGATCACCTCGCATTCTCCTTTGTGCAAGTGTACTTATTTCCAGTTGTCTGAGTCGCCTGGCGAATGACATATTTTCGAGACCAATGACAAGCTTAGAAGCTCTCCGGTATATGCGATCCAGGAGTAAGATGTCTTTTTGGAGCCATGGTGTCCAGGCTTCTGCGGCATAATCTAGAACCGGATGTATATACGTATTCATCATGAGAGGAAACACCCCCTGTATGGCATAACAACGGGATCTATGCACCTCATTTCGTCGGTGCCAGTCAAATGAGTTACCATTTAACCCTGCGAAATTTAAAATGCTGCTGCTTGGAAAATCTATGCACCACACGTATCAGCTTGGCACGCAAGATCTCGTCTGGACCACCGCAGAAAAAGTTCTGTGTATCTGGGTTTCGGTCAACCTTAATCATGGACAGCATTGCCGGATGGTGTACAATGAAGCTTGTCCTATCTTGAGTCTTCTTTTTGTGTTCGAACACGAACACATTCAAAGGCTTTAAGCATTCCGCATTCTTGATTGGATATTCGTCGTTATGTTTTCTCGGTAAGAATTTGTTTCACTTGGAACTATTTGCCTGAAGAAATCAAACGCTCAGAATCTGTTGAGGTTTTCGCTTCCAAAATCAATGAGTTAATGATGAACCATGCAGTATGTGACTGTCCCTATTGATTTTTGCGATATTTTATATTTTTTATATATTCCATATACCTTGTCATCCTATAGTTATTGTTAAGTTTACTGCTTGTGCTACCATAAAATTTTCTGAGTTGTGAGTTCTTGGTTCTGAAACAAGGACAAGACGATTATTAGTTGACCATGTCTAAGTTAAACACCAATTAACCGGAAAAATAGGTATTAGCTTAGATGTCGTAGCCCAGTGGGGTGAATATCTCGCGTAAGAACTAGTGTCATCTGTGAGAATTTTAATAAAATGATAACTGCGAGCTCCCATGGTAATATAATAGGACAAATGTTGTCGATTTTCTGAAATGCAACAGCTCCAGTGATATGCACGTACGAAAATGTGGACGCTGAATTGCTTGAGATTTATCCTTTGCAACTCAAACCCTGTAAACAGCTGTCTAGCATGAGAAGTGATTAAGCAAAAATATTTTTAAAACACCAGTTAACTATTCCTATTGAAAAGTGATTTCATATTATCATACTCATGCCAAACTAATTAAAGGTGCTGAATGACGGGACACAGGTATATGATGAGTAGAGTGTTTAACAATTTCAATAATTTATAGCTTTCTATAGGCGGAGAGATCTTGTGTAAAAGCTCCTTTTGCAAAAACATGTTCTGATGCTACCCTTCTTTTTCAAGATTCAAGATTCAAGAATTTATGGTCACAAAAAGCACATAGCTTCACAATTACCATATCATAGTAAATATTCGTTCAGGAAATAGGTAGAAAATAAACATGTAATTTCATGTATAGTCAAGTTGTATAGTTACCGTGAGTCAATACGCAGGTGTCGTCAAATCGTTATGCAACAAATAACTATCCAAATTTAGAATAGACGTTTCGATGCTAGGAGAGAGGACAAGCGTTTCAGGGAGGGAATTCCAAAGGAAACAGACACGTACACAATAAAAATATCGGCGACAGCTGATACGGGAGTGGGGAATTTGCAGTTTCGCTGAGTGGCTGTGTGTATGACGTGAATCACGGTATTCGAATAAATGTTTTAAGGGATGATGTGGGGTATTTAATATTTTATATGTTAGTATCACATCGATTCGAAGGCTTCTTTGGAGGGGAGTGGAGAGCCTCCGTTTTTGCAATCGTTCCTCGTACGCTAGTTAACGGAAACCTCCTACGAGTTTGGTTGCGCGATGGTATATTTTGTCAAGCAGTATTATATCCTTTTTTAACCACGGAGTCCAGGCTTGTAATGCAGGTTCCATGGTTGGAATTATATAGGCGTTCATGATGGTGGGCAAAGTTCCAGGCGAGAAGGTTCTGAAGATCCGTCGGATCATACCTAGAAGCTTAGAAGCACGCTTGTAGATAACCTCACAATGCAGGCTGTTCTTCAGGCTGCCGCATACACAGACTCCAAGATCCCTTTCCGATTCTGTCCAGCTCAAAATAGTCTGCCCATAGTAATATTGGTATTGGAATGGCTTACCAATTTGCAACACCTTGCATTTTTGGAAATTGAATGGTAAATTATTCCGTACCGACCATTCATGTAGAGCATCTAGATCACGTTGCAGCTGTACACAGTCCGCAATTGTTTTTATTCGGGTCCAAAGTTTAATGTCATCAGCAAAAAGAATCACCTTGCATGCGAGCGTCTCTGGTAAGTCGTTGATGTAATCCAAAAGAAGTACTGGCCCAAGGACTGAACCTTGCGGTACGCCACTAGAGGCATCAATAGCCTGTGATAGTACCCCGTTGATTCGAACGATCGCCTTACGCCCACTGAGGTAACTTTCAAGACTTATAAGCAGCTGTCCGCTGATACCCATCTGCTTCAGCTTTTGTAATAGTCGAAAGTGATCAACTCGATCGAAAGCTATAGACATGTCCAGATAACAAGCGTGGATGCCAGCTCCGTCGTCAACCGCTTGGGTCCAGTCATTTAAAACCGTCAACAGGTTTGTCAAGCATGAGCGAGATTTACGAAAACCATGCTGCGCTACAGATAGCATATTTTGTGATTCCACGTGATGAACTATATTTTCTGTCACCATACGCTCTAGAACTTTGGATATCACAGGAAGTAGGGTGACAGGACGGTAGTTTGCCGGATCTGAACGTCTACCGAATTTGTAGATAGGTGAAATTACCCCTGTCTTCCACTCTGTTGGCACCACTCCTTAAATTAGAGAATGTTTGAACAATTCACGCAAAGGTTCACACAGCTGCTGGTCACAGGATTTAAGTATAGTCGGAGTGATCCCATCTGCTCCATGGGATTTCCTAGGGTTCATTTGACACAAATGTTGTATAATCACTGGATTTATCTGGATCTCAGTCAGCTGTTGCGTCACTGTTGATGGCGGTAATTCTTCAGTCGATCGAATCGCTAACGGACTAAATACTTAAGCATAAAATTGAGCGAGAGCATCAGCTGTTTCTTTTACTGAGACTGTTAATCCCTCGACAGTGAGAACAGGAAACACTCCTGGTTTCACGCTCGATCGAGCATTGACAATCCGATAAAGCAATTTAGGAATTCCTTCCATTTTCCAAGATAGAAAGCGATGGTAATTTTGCTTGTATTCTTTGATGAGAGTTTTTACTTTGTTGCGAATTCCGCTAAATTGTTGCCACGACGCATCATTCTTGGTATTTCTGTGTTGAAACCAAGCAGAGTTCCTTTGTCCGATCCATTTTTTCGTGCGACTACAAAGCTTAATGCGAAAGTCGCTTAACATTCGTTCATTAACAAATCGCGAATTTTGATATATGTTTAACTGAAGTCTTTCTGTGATTGCGGTGCAATGTGTTTCCGTGTTGTGATAATCAAGCACTCGTCAATTTACTATACCAAGCGCGTCGCGTAAACTCACGTAGTCGATCCTTCTGAATAGTTTTGCGGACTCACATACTCGTCTAGCGCTGCATACATATTCAAAACCTAACACAAGATGATCACTTCGACCGAGAGGGGCAATGTAGTCAACACCTTCAACTGCTGTTGCCTCGGAAGTAAGAATTGGATCCAAAACGGACGGTAACTCTGATCCTCTTTTGTGAGTAAAGTCGGACACGTGGTTATGCAGTGGAATCATGTCGATCAGCTCACGGAATTTATGATCAGTTGTGTGTAGATGATGATCTGATCTGTTAAAAAGATGAGGAAGTTTACGCTTAAATTTTTCCGTGTTTAATAGAGTATATTGGCTCCTTATGATGTGAGACGGTTTTGCTCAGAACTTCCTCTTTCTCCTGAAGTGTAGAAGAAGAAGAAAAGAACTTTATTCGTTAAAACGAATTTTCAGTTAATCAAAAACACAGAATTTCAACACGAATAAGGGGGACGTCAAAATTTGATGGGAAAATTTGAGATTGCTAGTCACATTCAAAATCAAAACAGTTTCGGTTCCGTCTGCAGGCATGTAAGAGTTTTCTTTCGCATTATTCCGACCGGCGCAGCAAATTCCCCATCCTTCAAAAAATAAAATATTGCGCAGCGTTTAAAGCGTGCGGGGCATCAAACGTCCTTTGTTCACATGTTCACAACATGTTAAAACGTTTGAAAAACAAAAGCTTTCGTGTTGACTGAAAAAAATAAAAATGCATGAAAACATCAATTTTGAGCACGGCCGATTCAAAGGCCCCGCTCCAACGCTTACCTGCTTTAGTCACCATATGTGCAAATGTTGGGTTGTTAGTGTGTGATGCAACTAGACGTTGGGGAGTCTTGGCTATAGTGTTCGCAATTTTATTCGATGATGAGCACGGGAAGCAGGGTTCAATAGGACCATTTTTGTTGCATCCGGATAAGCACTCACAACACTCAGTTAAGGGTGCGCTTTTTGGTGTAGTTGTCTCATGCTTTTTACCGCTTTGAGAAACATCTATTTCGGGTAGAATTGTGTTGACAATTGTATCTACTGAACGTGGTTTAATTGTTTCCTCGAGTTTTCGATAACATTTTTCTAAAATTTCTATTCGAGATTCCAGCTTTACCTCATGGGGAAGATTTGTATTTAAATCACTAGGCTGTTTATTTCGACATGCACTCTATACGTAGCAAACGCCGGGGAAATCAACGTTGTTAATAAACATTACCACTTCCTGCGTTAAGGCTTTATCACAGTTGGTATGTATTTTACCCAGGCAGCCAAAACATTTTACCACATGAGATCTGGCACTTACCCCTTTGTTACAGATTTGACAGACATCACGTGCTGCCTTCTTTGTCAGGGGTTTCAAGGTCATCCTTCGTGTCATTGTTACAATCCAGCGTGTGATGAATCAATGCACTTGGCGATGAGGTTGTTTATAGATCGATAGCTACCGGTGGAGTGAATGCGTTGGATCGGAATGACGCGATCCAATAGGTAAAAAGCAAACGATTTTAAATCAACGTGATGCTGTTCAACAAGTTTCGATCTGACAGAGTTGTGAAAACTATCAGTCGATTGGAAATGATGTGGACTTTTCAACAGTTCCCAAACAGGACCGATATTCTTAATCGCCAGGGATATTTTACGCGTAGGTAAATTTCGGTTAAAACTTGAAAATTGGATTTTCAATTATTCACCTTGTTCGAAGTTGAAACAGGTATATTCCGAACGAACAAATTAAGACGATTCCAATGATATCTGATCCGTCCAGCTCAGACAAGCAGGTAAGGAAATAAATCCAAAAGTATGAGAGCACAAAAATATGCGTCCGCACAGCGCGTCACAATATGCGTCACAGTCTTATATCGCCCCTGACAAACATGTATTGCTATTGACCTGTCTGTGTCGTCTTTTGTGACCCGGTGAAACTGCATCTTCTAACAGGACAACCAGCGAAGTCAGCTGAGTGGCACCTCTAATCCACTTTGCTTCGTGCTGGTGGAGCTCGTACGTTAATGAAAGCGGTCCAATTAGAAAAGACGAAACAATTACCTCTAACTTCCACTGCCTTATGCTCAATTCATTCACGGAAAAGATATCAGGAGTCAACCTTGTGGGAAGATTCGGAGTTGGGATTCCGTAACGCGTCCAAAGTTGTATTCAATTTTGTCCTGGAAAATCCCGATACGGCATTGTTGCCAAAATGTATCAGCCTACTTTTTCTCTTTGTTTCAATGGTGTCGTGGAGAAGAAGCAATTTTTGCTTGAACAACAGCTATTTCTCCTTATGCAACTTCCTTGGCGTACATCTCATCGCAAAAATATAGAGGTCAGCATTCAGATTCCGTGGATAATAAAACGAGAAGCGTCAACAGGCTACTAAGATAGACAGGGGAGATCAAGATAATTGATCACACCACCTAATTGCTGTGCTCATGCGTAAAAGTTTATAAATTGTACAGGTCAGCGTATGCCGACGCACTGCTTATGTAATCATGTGCGTATTAGATGTGATGTTCGTTAATCCTTATCAGCTGCAAAACCGAACGCCAGAATGATGAGATATCCGCCTCATCCATCTTGTTCACCGCATTCGCCCCAGCTTGACACTGGACACAGCGCAGATCTTAATAACGTGAAAGTGATAAGACGGGGTGTGAAATCTTATAGGGAAAGACTTCACGCCGGGGCTGTTGAAATAATAAAGGCTGGGCGAATGCGGTGAACAAGGTGGATGGGGCGGATATCTCAACAATCTGGCGTTCGATGTAATGTGTTGCTTACATCCCCATCCCTTACACACCACTACCGGTTTCTGGCTGTTTGCCGTCGTCAGGTGGAGACAGTAAGATCAGTTTCAGTGAGCCTTGAAACAGTGGATTAGAGGTAAACAAGGTTATACTTGTATGCCAACTGTTATATAGGGTTCGTACAACAAACCACGATGTTCAGACACGGAATCACAAAGTGATTCTTGGTCAAGCACTCGAGGCGCTTATGGATGACCAGAGTAATGTGTTGCTCACATCCCCATCCCTTACACACCACTACCGGTTTCTGTCTGTTTGCCGTCGTCAGGTGGAGACAGTAAGATCAGGTTCGGTGAGCCTTGAAACAGTGAATTAAAGGTAAACGAGGTTATACTTGTATGCCAATTGTTATATAGGGTTCGTACAACGAACCACAATGTTCAGACACGGAATCACAAAGTGATTCTTGGTCAAGCTCTCGAGGCGCTTATGGATGACCAAAGTAATGTGTTGCTCACTTAATAATTCGAAATGTAGCGAACTTGATTAAACTTGATATGGTATACAACGCTTGGGATTGAAGACAAATGAGTAAAACGTTGCTAAAGCGTCGGCGGTATCTTGGGCAGTGTGGGTCAATCCATGAGGTGTTAGTAAAGAGAATACACCTGGTTTGATCTTTGATCGTTCATTTACTATCTTGTAGAGAAGCTTAGGATTCTTTTCCATTCTCTTAAGCAAGTTCCATTGGAATTGCATGCGATCTTCTCTTACAAGAGTAGTGACGTGATTCCGTATCTTACAGAATCGTTTCCAAGTTCCTTCCGTAGCAAACTTCTTATGAGTTACCCAAGACTCTCGCTTAACAGCTAACCATTTCTTCGTTCTACTCCGAATAACAAACTGGTTGTTGTAGCTGCATTTGTGTGGTACAAAAATCGAGTTTTCGTAAATCTTCGAATTGGGATAATTTAGAAACGAATTGTAATATGAGCCAGGATCCATTGAATCAAACTCATGAGTGTATGCATCCCGGAGACTGATATTTAAGGATTCAAATTGTATTTTCCTCATGACTTTCGTCTGTTCCCACAATCGTTCCGCACTACATACATAATCAAACAAAAGCACAACATGATCACTCTTCCCCAGTGGTGCCAGGTATTGTATACCCTCTACTGCGGTTGCCTCAGGCGTTAAGACAAGGTCAAGGGTTGAAGGTTTGTCAAGACCCCGCCAGCGAGTTGGCTGGTTAACGTGATTGTGTAGTGAAGCAATTTCTATAACCTCCTTGAATTTATGTTCAAACGAATGCAGGGAGTGCTCACCTCTCGAAAAACAGATGCGGGAGATTAAAATCGCCAATGATTAGCAATTGCATAGTCTGGCATCTTGTGATGTGTTGCAATGATTCGATGAGCTTATCATTGTATGAGCTTTCGGATGATGGCGAGCGGTAAATGATGCCGATCGTACATTCATCTCCATTGACTAGTTTTACCGAACACCACATCGTGTCAGAAAGGCTGAGGTCAGGATGATCGATGACGTTACACTGCGCTAAACGTTCGTGATAGTAGACTGCAACTCCACCACCGGATCTTCGATCACGATCGCGACGAAGTAGTGACATTTTCGGAATCAAAAGCTCAGCATCAGTCATGCAGGGCTGGAACCAAGTCTCTGTTACTGCAACCAAATCGGGGGAAAGTCTATCACAAAGCTCACGTAGTTCAGCTAATTTGTTAGATAAACACTGAGCATTTGTATATATGCACCTGATCGTATTTGTCTTACACAATGTCGAATCGTGTACTGTAGCTATTGGTCCGACTCGCGATGAGCCGGACCCTTCTCGTTTTTTGGGGTAACATTTGAACTGTCAATAACAAGATTGCAATCAGGCTGTGGTTGCGATGGTACTCTGGGTTTTATTGAGGGAACACGCTTGGGCACAATTAGTCTCACGTCTTTTGGAAGTTTTGAGCGGTTAGATTTTCAGTCGGTGTTCATAGCGATAGCCATTTCAGTCGTTAGAAAAGTGATTTTCAGAGGACTGGGCCAATTGCCTTTGCAGTTGGAGGTCTAGGTATTCTGAAAAGTATCTACGACAATGGAATCACGAGATCCAATAGCATCGGCAATGTATAACCATTGCTTCAAATCATGTTGCTTTGATTCTGATGCTGATACTACATCAAACTTTTCGGGGACACCGAGGAATATTAAACTACGTGAAGTAGAGTGGTCTCGACGAGTGGATTGGCCTTTCCTTTCCCACCAAGGTATGTCGGCTTGCTTTACCAGTGATGGTAATTGATGTGTGTTCATCAATTTGTACACGGAGGACTTCTATGTTTTCGGTATTCACGCGTAGTCCTGCATATGCAGCAAAGTTTGCAAGCCTATCGGTCATTCTCTGAAGACGTTGGGGGTAACGTTATACCAAGAAGACATCATAAGCGTATTCCAGATCCTCAAAATGGTCGGATTCCTTCCAATCGATACTGTTCCTCTCACCTTTTACTGTCTGTTTTTTATCCAGTCTATTACCAACAGAAAATTCATTGGGGACAACAGGCATCCCTGTCGGACGCAAGTCTCAACTGCAAATGGATCGGTCAGTCTTCCGTTGTGAATTACCTGACAGGAGGCACCTTCATACAGCTGCTTTATGAGGTCTATGTACAGCGGTGGGACCCCATGGTGTGGCAAAAGCTTCCATATGAATTCGCGGTCCACACTGTCGAAGGCTTTCTCAAAATCTATGAAGTTGAGGCAAAGAGGCGATTGCCATTCAATGCTTTGTTCAATTATTATGCGGATGGTCGCAATTTGGTCGATGCCAGACTTTTGTTTTCTGAAGCCTGATTGCTCTGGCCGTAACACTTGGTCGATAGCGTCGCGCAAACGCATAAGGATGATGCGTGTAAGTACTTTACTAGGGACTGGGAGCAGCATGACACCTCGCCAGTTTTTGAATAGCCTCAGATCCCCTTTCTTAGGAAGTTTGACCAAATGACCTCTCTTCCAATCATTTGGGACCCGTCTTTCTGACCAGATTTTCTGCAGCAGAGGAAGTAACATATCAGTCGAGGTGTCCAAATCAGCCTTCAGAGCTTCTGGTGGGATCCCATCTGGGCCTGGTGCTTTGCCATTCTTTAGCGATTTTAAGGCAAAGAGGATTTCATTTCGACCGGGGGGGTCGGTGCTTACGTCTAGCAAATTTGCTGCAGGTGGGATGTCAGTGACTGAAGTAGGTGCTGGTCGATTTAGGAGTTCCTTGAAGTGCTCCATCCATCGCTTTCTTTGCACCGATTCCTGACTGATAAGGTTACCTTCACCGTCCTTTACTATTTTGCCGTAAGGTATTTTTCTTCCTGATAGGGTTCTGGTAATGTTGTAGACGGTGTTGAGGTCTCTCGTTTCTGCTGCATTTTCCGCCTCCATTGCCAGCATTTCATAGAACCGCCTCTTGTCAATTCTGGCACTTCGTTTCACGTCTTTATTTAGGGAGCCGTATTGTTCGATCAGTTGGTTTTTCTGCTTGGTGTCCTTACACCGGAGGATCTGTTGTTTCAGCTGCCTTCTCGAGTTGATCAGTGTCCAAGTCTCACTCGAGATCCACTCTTTGTCTTTCTTTACCCGTCTGCCAATTTCGTGCATACAAGTGCCTTGCCAACAGTCTTTCAGAGCGGTCCAGTGTTCATTTATTGGGAGTTCTGGGGTTAAGTTGTTGAGCGATTCGAATATGTTTTTCCGTGAGATTAAGAAAATCTCTCTCGTACGCTCTTCCCTTAGTTTCTGCGTGTGATACTTTACACTAGGCTGACTGCCGGTTTCGTAGAAAGCTCTCAACTTGATTTTAATTTTGGCCATTAGAATGTAGTGGTCTGAAGCATTACGCGTGTATCAAGAAGACTATATCTCCATTTTCGTGAAATGATAGGTGATCGATTTGATTGGCAGTAACACCATCAGGTGATGTCCAGGTGGCCTTGTGGAATTTCCGGTGTTGAAAAATGCTGCCTCCGATGACCAGATCGTTGAGCGCGCAAAAATCTGCGAAACGTTCACCGTTCTCATTCATTTCATGCGTACCCATCATAGAGTCTCTCCCTGTGTTGTCTGGACCCAATTTTGCGTTCATGTCACCCATCAAAATCTTGATATCTCGCTTGGGTGTCTTGTTTAGGACAGACTGCAGACGCACGTTGAATTCTTCTCTCGGCTCAAGGCTAGCATTTTTAGTGGGCGCATAACATTGAATTACCGTCACATTTCTCCCCTCAAAGTTAAATCTGGCTGTGATTATCCGTGAGTCAACGGGTTCCCATCCAATAAAAGCGCCTGCAGCTATTGGGGATAGCATAATGGCGACGCCTTTTGAATGACTATGATTCTTATCTTAATGATCTGAGTAAATAACCCGTTCCTTAGATGTCAAAACCAATATACCAGATCCGTTCCATCTATTTTCACATATTACCAGCAGTTGTATACCATAGCTTTGCATTTTTTTCGCGACCTGTGCAGCCTTTCTGGTGTCATACATCGTACGGACGTTCCACGTGGCAATCTTCGTTGTTGCTTTCATCGACAGAAAATTCATCTTCTGACTGGCTTCCGGTAAGCTATCACCAGTCTGCTTAAATTTCACCTCAGATGAGGTTTTTTCTCGATTCAAGCATGGAGATGTTCTTTTGGTATGACATGTTGCTTTGGTTTCAGTAGCGGTTTGGGGTTTTTACAGAGTGAGGTTGCTGAACCCGCGTCAAACCCTCCTTCTTTTGCGGACGTGCTGTTAACCGTCCTCGGAGGAGTATTGCGATTGTGTAATCCGCAGGAAGCGGAGGTTTGGAATCAGGGTTTCCTTCCCCTAGATGGAGTGCCTTCCCAGGCTGGCGAGCTCCATCTACCCTAAGCGAACTGGTTTTGAGGCGCCAGTCACCCGCCTTCGCCTCTTCTCCTGTCAGTATAAGCAGTTCCGCCACGAGCAGTTATCAGAGTCTATTTGAGATGCACGCCGTATGGGAGCATTTTGTAGGTAGCGGGAGCTTATACCCACCACTATCCCCGGGTGGGAGAAACTTGGGAACATCTAGGAAATATAGATTAGAGAAATGAGAACTTAATGCGATCATTACCAAACATGTAACAAGTAATTATTATCGCGTGATATTTTTAGATCTGTTTCAGTTCGTGTTTTGCTTGTACAAATTATGACATGATCAACACTTAAACGTTTCTGGTTACAAAAGTTTGGTTGCACGGCCCAGGATTCAAAGAAACTTGTGAATTAATACATGCACATTGTAAGTAATTAACGAGGTGACCTGTAGTCAAACTGCTCTGCGATTAGCAGATTATTTTGAGCATAATATTTACTTCCCTGATGTTGAACTTCCGGTCCCATGTTATTGTCAAACAGTAGCTAATAGCGCTCTCGAAACAGTTGTTTTTGTTGTGTTGTTTGAAGTTTTGTGGAATGTTTCTTTTGTTTCTGTTCACACAGAAAGACGCAAAGCCATTTTTTGTCGAAATTCTATGAACCAGCACGATATCTTCTAATTTTAAATATTGCCAGTTTATCAGATACTTACGGAAAACTGAGGCTTACTTAGCTGTTCACATCACTGAAAAATCGAAATAAATTTCAACAAAATCCATCTGTTCCTGTGGCTGAGGGTAACTGTTATTGTATGAGTTTGAAAATTTAGAATCTCTGTTGATTTGTGAACATGAGCTATCCAATAAAATATAGAATGCGTTCTTAGTTGTCAGTATCATATTCCACAAATACTATTCTTCCAAATATGAATAGTTAGTATTCGTCTCATATCATTTCACAACCAACATTTGAACCAGATCATTTTATATTAATCACGTTTTTTCGTATAATATGCATAAAGCCATCCTGGGTCACAATGCAAGAACAGGAAGCGCCGAAATCATCGAAAACAAACACCACCAAACAACAATATTTCGGATTGCATGCAAAAGCTTCGAGGGACACCATCCTCATAAATATGAGTTTGTGGACTAAGTCGGACACTTTTTTCAATGATATGCAATTCCTCTAGGTCTATATAACGTGGTTGACGATGTGAGGGCTTGATATGAATTCCCTGGAAGCAAATCGATTGACAAATTAAATCAAACGGACATCCTGTACTGGCTTTTTGAGGAGAGTATAGTGCTAAGGAATTTGCCTATATAAGGAAGCTGCGTGATCCATTCTGATCATGTGCGTAATACACGTCTTTGAAAAACTGGCTCTCTTTCGTGTCGTATGATTCGTAGGTGAATAGTATTAAGGTTGGAAAGTTTGACATTAGTGAGGAATTGAGGCGAAATCGTCAAGTAATTTTGAAATGTGGACTGACGTCGAGTGTCCTAAAATCATGTGCAAAAACGGTAATGGACATTAGGATAAGAAAAATTGTTTGGCCTTTATTAACTTTACATAATCCAACAAGCGATTCCGTCTCGCTGCGTATCCCCAATGAATGAGGTTATGTTCAGATTTTATTAAATCACAAACGATAGAATATTTCATTACAAACAATAGAACGTTTTTTTTAATTTATTAGGCTGACTTTTAAACCAGTCATTTTTCAAAATGTGCTAATTGACATTATTCCATACATTATATAACAACGGGCAGACAAAGTTACTCAAATGTGCGGGTTTGTAGAAAGATTCTTTCATGCTCAATTGCGATCGGTCAAACAGTGGACGGTAGCTCAGTCGTGAGGCATGTGTCCACAATGGCGATGTTCGGAGGTTCGAGTTCCACCCTAGGCAGATTATATGCATTGCTGATGAGCACCAATTAGAGCGAAACTTTAGTTTTGTGCATCCCTTATGGACCGTCATTACCAAACTCTGAGTATTTCGACGGAATTGTGGCTGATGAGTAGTCACAAAAAACTGAAAATCAAGCTCTAGAAATTATTAGTTCTGAGAGTGGCAGTTTATTTTGTACTGAAATCTCTATGAAGTAAACATAAGAGGTTAATTTAGAATCCCATAACTAGATGAACCACAGATCGAACACTGCTAAAATCGTGCACATAATCTGCATAAAATTGTTTTCCAGTGGCGTGATAGAAATTACTTTGAATCTCCGCTCTTCCATAAGTAATTTTAAACGGAAATTCGTTGAAAATTTCGGGACCGGTAAACCACGGCTTAAATCCGACGCTCAAACTCCAAAATCAAATAAGCGGATTTTACATCTGAAATGTATTTATAATGCATCAAAGCCAAATCATTTATGTCTGATAAATTTATCTGAAAAATGCATAACATAACTATCAATATAACGTGATTCTTTCACTTAAGTGAACTGCGGTAATATCATAAATTATAGTCAGATATTTTCGAAGAAAAATTAGTTGAACTTGCTGTTTGGTATAATTATTTGTAATGAAAAGCAATCACTTTGACTAATAACCCTTGGTAATATTTTATATCAAACGGAATTATTTAGAAAAGAGACAAGCGTAGCATGTTTCATTTTATATATATGTATATATATGTGTGTATGTGATAATTGTTCTGAATGATAAAATTTACGTCAATCAGGTTTGAACGAAAAAGATATGTAGAAAGATAAAATTATAGTAGCTAGTTAGCCGGACATAACGGGATGATTTAATCTTCGAACACTTGTCTACACGAATTCCCTCCCCGTGCATAAAAATTGCTTTGACAAGAAATTGTGGCTTGTCACATCTCAGAAGTCTCTATAATGTCTATAAGGTGTCTAAATATAAATTAATGCATTTAAAATTCAGGCGTTTGCCTATGTCAATCATAATTCTGAAACAATCGAGGAACCGACTAGTTTAGTTGTATGATAATAAAACCTAGAAAAAGGTTTGACATCATTTCATATCAATGATGCCGAGCCATGTGTTGGAAATTCCTCATGAAAACTTAGGTATTTATTGAGCTTATTGGTAAACTTTCAAGTGTAGACCTTCTTATTATCTTTCAAAAACAACCTGGAAAACAGTATTTGTGTTATACATTTTTAACAATGCTATCCAGGCTCCAGATTACATTGAAAGAGACTTCATAGTTTCGATAGATATCATCATATTTTGAATGACGGACTGATAAGTGTAATCCAAACGATTTATTAGAAGCACTCCCATTTACACGAGATTCATTCGCTTGCGTTCGTCTGTGATGGCGTACAATGTGCACCCTTGTGTTACATCTTTCGACTAGTATATAGGCTAGTATATAGTATATATAGTATATAGTATAGTATATATATAGTATAGTATAGTATATAGTATAGTATAGTATATAGTATATATATAGTGTATAGTATATATAGTATATAGTATATATAGTACACTATTCGCCACAAAAAGGCGTATATTTGAGAATTACGATTGTGTTTGTATTATGATTAATACAAGTAAAACGTTTTGATTACATTCTCACTGCACGGTACGATTTAATGATGCTGTAAACCAGTCTATATTCGGGGTATTTATTTTAGAATATGATTTTGAGAAATCTACTGGAATTGCAAAATTCAACTGCTTAACTTCTTTGAAAATAGTTCAAGTAACAAATCGGTTATAAGCGGAATTAAATAAGCCTGCTCATTACTAAAGCAACGAAACCGAATATTTATTTGACTTTAATATTGAAATGCGATTGTTCGTAAAACGTTTTGCTAGCTTAAACTGAATCTTTTTGAATGTAATACTGATGTCACAATGCAGAAAAAGTATTACGTGTAACACCGTCCACTTGTGTGTGGGAACATGTGATGGAACAGGTTGTTCGTACCAGCCTCATCCATCAGTGGATTAGAAGCTCAACTTGGTTACTATTTCTTCATGGTTTCAAAGCATCCGCGTTTTTCAAAGTGGAATTGAATTATTCGTTAGTATATTTTGATAACGTTATCACCTCCTTGAAAGTCTGAACCGATTTTAATATTTAATAACATAACATAGTCGAATAATAACAATATATGTTTATATAACCTTTTGTTCTCCCCATATTTTTACAATTGTTTCAAGCACATTTAACTACTGGTATCAATCAAAATGAGGAGTGTTTATCCATAACAGAGCCTTCCGGTGTCGGCTATCTTGCCGATGATGGTTGAGCCGCCGGAGAATTTGGTGACCCCCGAATTCCAGAGAAACACTCTAAATACCATCGAGTTTCATACAGCATATGGTAAACATCGCGCCATTTAAATGGAGATCTTCACAGGAAAAATAATTAGCAAATCTTTATTTTTTCTGTGATAAAGGTAAACTTTTCCAACCAATTGAAAAGTCGGACCACGAAGTTAGCTTATATGACATACGTCAAATCAAAATGAAGAAGAAGAAGAAGAAATTGACACGAATTTTCAGCTGTTACACTAATTTCACCACAAATTTAAAAAAATGATAAACATGTCCCGACATCGAGTTACAATTTGTCGACTGAACGATTTTTCTTGTCCGTCTTAATTGATTGACATACGATCCAGTTTACTAGCAAACGTTTTTGGGTCAAACGTTTCACTGCAAGTCCCGGTATCTCGTACTTCGTTCTAAAGTGCACGTCCAAATTTGACCTCAGTTGATCCGAAAATATTTGATGCATTTTACCCTTGGAGAAATTAATTGTATGCACGGCCGATTTGAAGGCCCCGCAAAATTACACGAATGAAAAAACGTACAATATTCTTTATTCAAAACTTTAATAAAGTTATCATGACGAGAGTTCACGTCACTATTAGTAAAGTATTTTGTAAAAACTTGCGAAAATCATAGTAATAAACTAAACTCACATCAAATTGACTGCCATCCTTCAAACGCCTCTACGTTGAGATATAATGATCAATTATATTTCTACAATACCTGCAAAATGTCATGGAGTGTTCAACCAAGAATGTGCATTTGCAACTTAAAAACAAAAAATGTTTCTAATTCTATGCTTATGCGAACGTCAAGTTATGGTACAATCTCAAGCATTCCAACAGAATCATAATCAATGAAAAAACACTGTCGTTTCACAAAACATCTAGCCTAAGGTATTCAGTTAATTGGCCGATTGCCTGGCTGTACAAATTTGCTGTTGAAAAACTAACGAAAAAATGAACGCAATTTTCTCTTTGTCGTAAGGAGTATCAATTCTGAGCCTGTGTTCAGATAACAGCATTGTAGTTATCAACTATAAGCATTAATTAGCCATTAAACGGAGTCTACGCAGGAAACTATGAAACGATTTAGCTCCACTAGGTAATACATGTGCTCGATTGCTACTGGAATCGTCTTTACTAGAAGTGCGAATTGCAGAGTCACAGGAAGTTCTGTGCAGTGCTTGAGCAGCATTTCCATATCCGTCATTATCCGTGATGATCAATTATCCTCTCTAGCAATAATGTTCTAAGATTCGTTGTTTATGATAATTATTATATATAATTTGTTTTATGCAGTTTCTTATGTGGATCATAGAACTGCTGTTATACGTATGTATGCCTAACTTGAACAATTATTTCAAATCGACGCAAACTAATAAACCGAAGATAAAAGAACGGTAATACGATTTAAATAAAATGACTTTATTCATAGGATTCAATTGTACAATTTTCTGTGTAGATAATTCCAACCTACCTGATTCCGTTTTTATTAGAAACAATTATTTAATGCTGTCCGTTGACACCAGGAATAAGACAGTATTTCGTATTGAAGAAGTACGCCGTTATTTGGATAATGCTCTTTCTATTTCTATACGAAAACTGCTCGAAAACTTTGGACGTAGATTTCATATAACGAATTATAACAATGTGATAAACATGTGTAATAAAAGCGATAAAATTATTTATTATTTTAAAGCATATAATAGTTCGTGATATTTTAAGCGAGCTTACTATTGTAGGTACAGACTGTAGGAAGCAGCATACAAAATTAGCCACAATAACCGCGAAACCTTTCGTGTGATTCTGTCTTGCTTTTCGAACGTTATATAATACTTATTAAGAAAATCTGACATTAAACACAATTACACTAACATCCAGTTTGTTACGAAAATATTGCAAACAGTTACCGTTGCTGTAATTCACCGATTGTGGACTTAGAATATTACACTTTTTTATATGTAAATGAGGATATATTTTCGAATTGGCAAAATAAAAAGGTTAAGCAAAACGACAGAACGGCGTTCGAAAATCAGGTCATTGATCCGTATACCTGATGACCGGCGAAAACCGCGACACCAGTCGTGTGATTTCGTTCTACTTTTCGAACGTCATATACTACTTATTAATAGATGCTGAATTAAAACAATCATATACCATCATACTTTTATTGGAATGTTGCAAAAATATCCCAAACAATTACCTATGCTGTGTTCGATCGACTGTGGGACTTAGCTAAGGCCCCACAAGAACAACAATTTAAAATCTGCAATGAGGCTTCACATTAAAATTCGCGAAATGAATGACAGGTCCCGGGTACGGAAATCTAATGAGCGGCAATAGCCGCGATATTAATCCTGTCCTTCCGTCGTGCTTTCCAAACGTGATACACTTCTTATTAATAAAATCTGATTTAAAACAAAAATCCACCATCATTCTGTTATTGGAATGTTGCAAATATAACCCAACACGTACTAGTGCTGCATTGCACCAAATGTATTACTTAGCTTACTCCCTACAAGAGCGATAAAGAAAATCTGCAAATGAAGTATTTTTTTTCCGAATTCGCGAAATAAATGTGTTTAGCAAAGATTCAGAACGGCGTTCTAATGAAGGGTCACGTGTACGCATACCTGATTTGCGGCAATAACAATGAAACCGGTCGTGTGCTTGGGTCCTATTTTTCCAACGTCATATACTAATTATTAATAGAAGCTGATTTAAAAAAATTAAATTACGCACATAATTTTGGATTTTATGTGTTAGGATTTCAAGCGGCTTCAAACAGATTTGTTGGGATTCTCCTCACTAACCAAAAATCAATTGAGAACTACTACGTCAGGTTCCCCACATGCTCGGACTACTTGTGTGGCTGTTCATATTTTTATTCTATCCTTGGGAGAAAGGTAACGTAGTATCTTGTTGGGCTCTTCATTAAGACATTGAACGCGTATTAGTACCATTTCAACGTGTACCTACAAGTCTACAAAAATTTTCGGTTTCTTTAATTTATACTTCTTATCACTTTAACGTCAAATTCATGATACGGAAAAAAATGGTACCTTCATCCTTTCTTTGATTACATAGCTTCGTAGTTTTGAGTGTAGTATCTTACGCTTTAGCTTCATACGCATAAACCGCTTCTCCATTTTGCAAACAAGCAATCAACATGATCAGGCATCGCATTCGAGAAATCCAATGTGGTTCTCATTAGTCTACAGATCCAACAGCGTTTTCAATAGTAGGCACTTGTTACACTATAGAATGCTGAGAGTCTAATTTACTCAGTCGTTAGGACAATCTCACATAGCTTTGATAACTAGGTGGATCCTCAGACGTAACGTCTACATAAGTTCTTTTATTTCCTGAGTGTCGATCAATCAGTGTCGCTGTCGAGCAATCGATATGTTCCGGCACGTTCGTTGCATCAACCGTAATAATGCCATTTTGCAGACTGTTTGTAGTCGTTAAAGCTACGTCGGCAATCGTGCTCACGGATGCGAATGGCACGCAAGCCTGCTCCATAGAGAGATGGTGTTTGTCCTTTTCTGAACTTGTGCCGAAATCGATGTCCCCTTCGTCGAGCTCATTAGTGATTTCATAAAATGCAGATGCGGCTAAAGGTTTACTACACGCGGGCTTAATACTTGATGGTGGAAGGCATTTCTTGCGCGCGACTAATATCGCACGAGTTCATTTGGAGCCATCGATATATATAAGGTTTCATTGCTCTTTACCGAGTATGCATCCACTCCAAACATATTTCACATTGTGCAGCTTTTGAGTTATCCGAAACATGTTTACAGTATAAAAGAAAAGAATCCCACATTCTCTTTGGTCATGCATGCATAAGATGCTGCATTATCTAATTTTGCTTTTTTATGAACATGTGCATATCTGTTGAGAATCAAATAAATAAAATATCAAAAGTTTTTTAACAAGCAAACATGAGATTTCACTTTGATGTTGTCTTTTTAATCCTTTAATTCATTTGTTTCTTTATGCATCTATTGTACACAATCCCGTGTATTATATGTAATAAGGGGCTTCACATGGAGACGCATAAAAGAATAGGAGCATCGAACTATATTTTACACACAATTTCAATAGCTGCAGCTTCAAACAATTTATCTAGGTATCCTATTTAAATTGTCAGGAATCGCGGAAAATTATCTGAAACAATTGATTCCAAGTTGGTTGCTAATTTGCGATCGAAATACGGAATTTCTGTCAAAATGTTTGAATCTTGAATCGTCAAAG
>JACCGJ010003671.1:0-39349 GCA_013407085.1 Atriophallophorus winterbourni | reverse complement strand
CCCATTCTGATTGGTAGACAAAAGTCTTTGCATGCCGACGAAAAACAGTCCATTAGCGACTGTAGGTTCTTTTGGGAGTGAGCAATAAAGGCTGCATCGTCGGCAAACAACAGGTCACAGATTATTACATCCCGTGCTTTGGTTTTTGCTCTCAACCGGTTCAGGTTAAAAAGCTTACCATCACTTCGCGTGCGTATGTAAATGCCTCTTATTCTCGTCGTAAAAGCGTGATTCACAAGCAGAGCAATGAAAATGCCGAACAGCGAGGGAGTAAGAACGAACCCGTGTTTGACGCCTCGGTGAATTTCAAATGCTTCTAAAGCGCAACCGTTAAAATGGACTGAGCCTTCCATGCCTGAGTGGAACGAAATAACGAGTTTAAGCAGCCTTCGGAAGCAGCCTATTAGATCAAGCATTTTGAAAAGAACCTCCCTGCTGACGTAGTCGAATGCTTTAGTTAAATCGATATAAACAGCGTATAATGCCATACGCTGTTCCCGACACTCTTCTTGAAGATGTCTCACAGAGAAGATCATGTCAACGGTTGATCTTCCCTTGCGGAAGCCACATTGAGATTCGGAGTAAATTCTATCAGCTAAAACTTGCAGCCAGATCTGTAAGACTTTAGAAAACAATTTGCCTAAAACTTTCAGAAGGGCGATTCCTCTGTTATTGTTGCAGTCGCCACTGTCAACCTTATTCTTAAATGCGTGGTGATCTTTGTGTCTCGCATCTCTTGTGGGACACCCCCCTCCTGCCAGCACTGAAGAAGCATATGGTGAAAAGGTTGTAATGAGGCAGCATGCTTTTTCGGACGCTAAATCTCAAAAGCATCAACCGTAAAATTACATTAGTCAATGTTTGTGCGCGGACACTCTCTGTGACACCTGCTGAAAATGACGCTTTTATAGTAACTCCTTACTATAGACGTGAAAAACTTGCTAATGAAAAATAATGCTTAGGTATTGGGTGAATTCAAAGCCATAATTTTGATGCAGATCCGAGATACAGTCCAAAATCTTTGGTGACGTTCGGAGTAAATCGAACATACGATAATGTATTGCAAGATTTAGCACTGTGTACACAGATTCAAGATTCAAGAATTTATGGTCACAAAAAGCACAGCTTCAAAATTACCATATCATAGTAAATATGCGTTCAATAAGAGGTATGAAAAAACAATTATACGATGTCACTGGAGTCCAGTAATATTCTTACCCTGAGTCAATACACAGACATCGTCAAGTCGTTTTGTAACAAATAAGTGTCCAAGGTTCGAGTGAATGTTTAGATACAGGGAGAGGTGATAATTGCTTCGGGAAGGGCATTCCACAGGAATTAGCACGAGAATGGGGAATTTGTAGTGCTGCTGAGTGACGACGTGTTATTTCTGATTCACGGTATTCGAGTCACATTTTTTTATAATTTTTTCGAACAATTTTCCTTTGAAACATCCTAGTTCTAACCATTTGCATTAGTGAATTTTTCCATGTTAGGCTCCTAAATATCAGATGCGTTTTGCTCACCAAATCAAATGCATTCGCGGTGCGCGACACTAATTATTCACTGGTTTGTGCAAACTTAAATCTTCATCATACTTGATTCCGACGCGATAAATCGAATTAAAAGTCAAAAATCGAAGATACCCTAACGTGGTTGGCTCATTTTACATTGATATTCCGCATGTTTTGCCTGAAATGTTCGCGCTTGAAGGTATCCTCGATTCTCAATTGTTTACCAACATGATCCATAAATAATTGTTTCACGAAATATCCAACCAATTCCTATACGGATCGAGCTGTCGTGAAACAATGTTAGGTTACCCAACTTGAAATAAAAGTTTCAAATATTGTTTACATGTGTTGAAGAACATTCCCTTGTAGACAAATATAGTTTACGCGATTATATACACGTTTCAGCAAAGCCATGAGATTTTATTCTTCGGGGAACATTCACGAACACCGTACTTCATGACTGACTTGATATAGGTGGTATTTATACGTTGGAGTACATGTTGTGTGAAACTTCCGAAGATCTTGCTGAGCAATGCTAATGTTCTCCAGGACGTTATGCATAACAAAGAACACTGTCGTGAAGACTTCAAGTTAGTTCTAATCCACACTCTCTATCGTAACCCGTGAAGGTTACTGGAATGCCAGAGATTACGTGAACTCTAATGATTTACCTATGCGTAAACTTCATCAACACACCAATACCGGTTTCTGGATGTTTGCCGTCATCAACGGGATCTCGATATGATTCACAATTGGTAATTGTGAAGCTAAGTGCTTTTTGTGACCATAAATTCTTGAATCTTGAATCTTGAATCATAGAAAACGGAATGCCCCTGAATGCTTCGAAATGCAGCTTATTGTCTCTCAACAGCAAGTCGAGCAAAGAATATTATCTTGGTCGCACTGTTATTAAACCCGCCTCCTCCGAAAAAGATTCAGGTGTGATTATCCAATCAGACTTAGGAAACTCAATGCAATGTCGACTAGCTGCCTTCAAAGCTGAAAACAACTTGGGTCTCCTTAAATGAGTCCTAGGTTCGTTTGACCCCAATGTTGCCTGCAAATTGATTTCAATGATTCAAGATTCAAGATTTATGGTTAAAAAAGCAAATTGCTGTACAGTACTATAGGATATACGTATAAAAAAGTTAAAAAAATCGTTACTTGTATGATCATATCTGTGTTCTTCATAGGTGGAGCAAAAATAATCCTCAATGGTTCGTTTGACCCCAATATTGCCTGCAAATTGATTTCAACGTACATCCGTCCTCATGTTGAGTATGCTATACCGGCATGGTATCCTTGGTTGAAAAAAGATATTCTGCTATTAGAAACTGCACAGCGCAGAGCGACAAAACTCGTCCTGGGACTATCAAATTATCCATACGAAACGCGACTTAAATTATTGAATTTGCATTCGGCTGAATACAGACGGAAACGAGGAGCACTTATATTCATTTGGACAGTGGTTATTCAAACAAATCATCCTTGCGGTCATTTGTTTCATCTTTTCCATTAAACACATCTGCGAGGTCACAAATTGAAACTTTACCAACAGCATAGCAGGTTGAACTGCCGCAAATATGCATTTTCCGTTCGCAATGTGCAACTGTGAAATAGTTTACCTACTCATGTGGTACAATCTGGAACTGTTGAAGTTTTCAAAAAATCACTTGATACCCACATGGAAAAGTATGTTTTTTATGTTTGACAATAATCTAACAATATTTTGATATTTTTTACCTTCCGATCTGATGTACATTTTTGTGTGTCTTGTAAAGCATAGCTTTTTACCTGCATATAATCTATGACTAAATCTATGAATAAATCTATGAGCCTTGAAGCAGTGAAAAAGCAGTAAACAAAGTTTAACTTTTATGCCACTGTTATATAAGGCCTTACAAAGTACTATGATGTTGAAATACAGAATCGCAAAGCGATTCCTGGCCAAGCGCTCGAGGCGCACATGAAAGGCACACCACTACCGTTTTCTGGCTGTTTGCCGTCATCAGGTTGAGAGCGTATGATCAGGTTCAGTGAGCCTTGACACAGCGGAAAAGCGGTGAACAAAGTTAATCTTGTTTACCATTGTTATATAGGGTCCTTACAAAAAGCCCCGATGTTTAAATACACAAGTACCAAGCGATTCCTGGCCAAGCGCTCGAAGCGCATTTAAAACACCAATGTATTGTGATGCTAACATCACCAACCCTTACACACCATTAGCGGTGGGTAAATGTGACCGTGCTTTAGTCCCTGATTCAATAGCATTAATAAATGATCAAAAGATTCCAGGTGCCTGCTCTGTCGTTAACTTTGCAGTGCTTAATCCTTACACGGTGCCGGTACTACAAAAGCCAAATCAGAAAATAGAATGGCCAGTTTTGAGTTTAGTATTCGACGTGTGGTGGAATTATGTGTAAATCCTTGAGTACGCAAGTGATCAGTGATGTAAACCGTAACACCAATACAACGATTCCGGAGCCACCGCTGAAGGAATCTCAGAGTAAGGCAATTGGTGTGCCAAAATAAGAAAAAGCAGGGTTAATCCCGTTTTGCAATCAGTTAAAATAACCACTGAAGTAGGATATTCCTACAGAGATATGCTATTAAGGTCTACCTAAGCTGTACACTCCAAAATTGCTGTAACTGACTCACAAAGTCAAGCCCCAAAATTTTTTAAATTGGAAAAAATCTCACTTTCGTGCACGAAAAAAGAAATCCCCACACGCGTTGAGCGTTATATGTACGAATGTTAGCGATTTCGAAGAAAGCCTGTTTGATAGCAAAAAGAAACACGACGTTGAGAAACGGACTGAACTTTGCTACCTAATGAAAATTGAACATGTAATCGCAAGAAAAGTGACTCTCCCAACTCGCCACCTAACTTCAGCTTATATTGGTCAAACTCGCTTGCTCAAGGTAACACTGAAATGCGAGGCTGATATCGACCACCTATTTCTGAATGCGTACCTACTCAAGACAAATATTGACTCAAACTGCCGCATATATCCCGATGTACCATAGTTGGAGAGGGAAGGTTACTTGAAAGTTAGGAAAAACGGTATCACGAAATATATTTCTACTTGGTGTACCCGAAAATACTTCTCGAGCATCGATTCAGGTAACCGTAGAGCACGACGTCAAGCAATGGCGCTACAATTCGTGTTCTCTAGATGTTTCTAATACCATTGTTGTGGACACATTTCGAGTTCCTTCTTCGCCAAAAATACAAAGGGGATGGGACGAAACCTCAGAGGATTATGCTCTTGAACAGGGCTATGGCCGAACTCGTAAGGTCGTAATGGAAAAAAGAAAACGCACGTAACCCAATGCTGTTAGACTTCGCCCACTCAAACCCAATTTCATAAGTCAAACACACACCCGTCTGGAGAAAGCGAATAGCAGCGTTTTCATCCAAATGGAAGAAATAAAAACATAAAAGACGTTGTACGTCCGGCTCATATCTTGTCGGAATGAGCAATTCACACCGAAACCTAATGGTTAATTCAAGCGGTCGGCGATCAATAAGCAGCTCACATGTTTTAGCATATCAGGAACTGACTGTTCAGAGGGATACGGCATCACACTGTTTAACGCCTTATAACATACCACATGATTGTACACTACTTGTTAACTCCGACTCCAGAGCAGCTGGACCAATAACGTCAGTTTAGACTCCGTCATTACTCAAGAAATATACAATTAATTGCATCCTTGATATAACATACAAACTTTGGTGCTCTCTGACTTTTATTTCAGGAAGACAATGTATCATTGGAGTGACCTATTGTTCTCCACAGCAACTCTCAACCCAAACAATAAACGAATTAATACTTTGCGCTATGTAACATCGCGTAACAATACTGAATAATTGATAATGGGGATTTCATCTTTACATAGCTCTTTAGCCGGGATGGTCATCCATCAGAGACCCTTGAAAATGAACTTCGAGCCGTCTCTGATAACACACACCGCAATACCAACGCTTCTGGATTAAAAGTATGAGGGGATTAGACGAGCCATATACCTTGTACTATATACTTACACCAATTTCCACAGCTGGACGAAGCGATAACGTTGTCATTGAAATCGAGTACGTTTGTAGCGCTAGGCGAAATAGTGACAAAATGAAATGCGTCAGAAGTGTGAATTACCGTGCTCTGTATGCTGAGTTACAAATCACTAGCAACGCAAAACTGGATTACTCCGATCCGGTTTGTCAGTGTCGCTAAGGCTTACAGTACTTGAAATCCATATCGGATGAACATTTGGTTTGTTTAGAAAAAAACGTCTCAACGTATTTAATTTTTATTACAAAGCAGAACTGAAAAGTGGATGAAACAAAGGGCAATATCATGGGCGTTTCACAAGGCTACCAACACAGCTGATTCTTGGGCACAATTTACACGACTGCAAAACAAACTTATCCACTTAATTCGAGGTGATAAACAAGTTTCCAATCGAAGTTGACTTCTCAGTTGAACCAGAATTCGAAAGTCTTGTATAAACTCTTGTAAACTTGTGCAATCCACTCCGCTGACAGAAAGCAGGACGCAGGAAAATTAAAGTTAATCAAGTCGTCGTAGACCAATATTCAATTCGATAAAATTCAAAGTATAATGTTGCTCAAATCCCCTGCACTTACGACCCAGAAGTGGTTTGTGGCTAGAGATATTGAGATTGGGATGAGTGGAAACAATTTATTTTTTGCTGAAAATAATATTGACTTACATGAACCATGGAAAATATTGTGAATGTGCGAGGTGCATTAGACATGTGTGCTAAACACGAGCTTTCGGATAGTAAGCACAAATCCACCCTCAGGGAGAACACATGAGCAGGATTCACCGAATATAACTATAGGCGACAATTACGAACTCGTATTACTTCGGGTTTCATGATGAAAGAACGGTTAGAGCGAAAGGATCATCTGAATTATACAATGACGTTTGACGTCTTACCTAGTCATACGATATGCAATTCATTAATATCGGTTAAATAAGCCATGCTCAAAATGTACATTTCGGCACGAAATCGACTGACATATCGGATCAAGGTGACACACGGGTCGGAAAGGTTTGATGGTCAGTGTTTTGATTGTTTGTTTTGCATATTTGAGATTAGTGCGTGCTTTGTTATTTGTCTTAAATTTAATAATCGCGGTTGTACACTCGGCTTCTCTTTTGTTGTGGAATTCCATAGGTAAACGCGATTAGCTATTGACAGGATGAACCTATGGATGAAGCTATAAACATTCGGTGTGTATACTTGCGACAGGCGGCGATATCTCCTTCGTTTTTGTTTTATCTGATATCAGAAACACACAAGCGATTTGAACATGGGATCAATCAGCATTCAATCAACTAGAGGTGCTCAAAATGTCAGATTTAATAACCACAATATTCAAGTGAAACATATCTGCAACGGTTGTCATTTCGATCTGATTTGTCAACCGATCTTGTATCGAAGTGTACGTTTTAAGACTTTACCTCATTAAGCGCGTTTAAAAAAACTTAAAAAATCATATACAATAAATGCTGATGCAGTTATCCATTAATTAATCATTCCGAAACTGGTCTCGCTCCAAACGTTAACGATCCTTGTCGTCGGACTTCTTTGCGCTTATTTGATTTTTTATGTTGGCGGCGTTTGGTGTTTTGCATATCATTCAAAAGCTCAAGATAAGCGCTGATCGCGTCTCAATTTCGCACATACGCTACATGACATACATTTGGTGCATCGCACGACGGATATGAGCATTCTTTCAAGGTGATCTCATGCTTGAATGCAAGCTTCTTACAACTAATTCCCAGCAATTGGATAACCTATTGCAAATTAATCTGTCAGCAACATCTAAGGTCATCGTTAGAAGTTGGTAATACCCCACATAAATGAATCCCTTGCAGTGATTTCAGTTTTGATGCATGTGTGGCAAGCTTTTGTTTTTTAAACACGCTTTTACGCGACCAATGTTTAGTGATATGTTTGCATTCACCGAGTCATAAGTACCAATTCAAATCATTTACACGTCTAAAATAGTGTACTTATAACTTGGCATCGTGAGATTACATAGTTAATTACTTTCACAGCCATTATTGTGGAATCTTGATAAAAGTATTAAAAAATAACCTATTTTATGAGCGGGTTAGTCATTCTTTTGTTCATTGTGAATGAACTCACGAAAAAGAAAAACGACAGAAAAACAAATTACATAATCGTTGATTATACTGCTTGACCTTTTAGAAAAATGCTGTTGTTCTACCTGAAATTGGCAAGAAGGTGATAACGCAGTGCATTTTTAGACGTAAATTTGTTATTGACGCCCACGGAAACTCATAACTAATCCGAGAACTACGTGCTGAACAAAGAGATCATTTCTAGAAAACTAGAGTTACATTGATCTCTGCGGGATTTGTTATTCTTCTCACGTAGTACCTGCCTTATAATAGTTGCAATGTTATCCAGTAATTTATGGGAGAAAATTATGCTGGATAAACGCAAAACGATTCGCAATAGAAATAAATGTTCAAATAAAATTTAAACGAAATATTATTTGAGTCAGCATCAGTGAGGTTTAAAAATGAGTGAAACTAAGACCAAGTCTGAAATGAAGTGGGGAAATGAATGTCGGAAATGAATGTTTGGATATATTTTTTATTCCAGGTGTGTTTCAATCGGAAACACTAAAGATTTTAGGTAAGTGCGTTCAAGGCAGTATTATTCACTTGAAATTAAAACTTTTTCTGAAGAGAAGTTTTTTAGGTGAGATAGCAATTTCTGTTTGTACACATTTTCACAATAAGCATACACGGACTGCATAAAAGCATCGACGAAATTGTTTTCGGAAATGTGATATTGAATGAGTCCTATTAGGGAGGTGTTCCTTATGACTGGAACCAAATTTTAATGAAGGCCTGTCTAGATTGGACGCGAATAATTAAATGTTTCTTGGATAATGCTTTGCCTTGCAAGGCCACCCACAAGTGTAAGACAAGCTTGTGCAAAATGCGAATATTTATCCGATCAGAATCCGTATGCACATTTCTTTATACAGCAAACCATCACTGACAAGTTTATATTGCTGAAAATTCGTAAACTCCCATAAAGTCATTCTCCTTCTTCTTCTTTAATGTGATCCATCTGTGTGCTATGAAAATATTTGGAGGTGATCGACTCATTCAAAAACGATCCTTGATTCTTAATTGTTAACCATCATAAGTCGGAATCCCATCTTTCAAATACTATCTAACGTAATCGTATACGGATCGAGCTGTCATGAACTAAATCACTATAACAAAAGATTAGGTCATGTTTCTGAATCGGAATTTTTGTTATTTTGTAATTTGTTATCTTCTAATCTCCGAGGAAGATCATATATATATATATATATCGACCATATATATATATATATATATATGACGACCATGGATGTACATCACAATCGCATGAATTTCATGTTTTACAGCTTTTTGAATGACTAAACAGTCCGATTCGGGAGGAACAATCTCTACCGCAGCGCTTGCAATGATAGTCAGAACTCTGTTGTATCGCATCAGTTGCACGCCAGCTGCGTTCATCAGCCAAGAGCTGTATCTGCTCCTCCCCGGCTTGCAGTCGATGCTCTACACAACGCCTCCAAACTGAACGGTAAAAAGCAAGTTCTTCTCAGTTGGCGGGGTCAATGTCAAGAGCTTTCATATCTCTTCCGCAAACATCTTTGTACCGCAAGTGCGGTCCGCCCAATGGTCGAATTCCTAATTGCAACTCACCATAGAGTAGATCTTTCGGAATACGACCATTTTCCATTCTATAGACATGACTATGCCATAGCAAGCGGCGCTGACGTAATAGGGTGAACATGCTCTGTAGACCAGCTTTTGAAAGCACTTCAGCGTTAGTCACTCTGTCCATCCACGATATGTTTAAGATACGACGGATGCCCCGCAGATGGTAAGCATCCAGCTTCCGTTCGTGTCTTGCGTGGGTGGTCCATCATCTTTGTCTTTACATTCAGCTTGCGGTCACCCCAAACACAAGAGTTCAATCGGGACAAAATGACAGCTGCTCTGCCAATCCGCTTGTCAATCTCCGTGTCTAGCAAGAGGTTATCCGCAATGGTTGAACCAAGATATGTGAAATGATGTACTGGTTCAAGCTGACAGTTTCCAACAGTGATGATTGGTGTCGATACAGTTCCTTGACCAAGGACTTTCATCTTGCCCATTCTGATTGTTAGACAAAAGTCTTTGCATGCCGACGAAAAACAGTCCATTAGCGACTGTAGGTTCTTTTGGGAGTGAGCAATAAAGGCTGCATCGTCGGCAAACAACAGGTCACAGATTATTACATCCCGTGCTTTGGTTTGTGCTCTCAACCGGTTCAGGTTAAAAAGCTTACCATCACTTCGCGTGCGTATGTAAATGCCTTTTATTCTCGTCGTGAAAGCGTGATTCACAAGCAGAGCAATGAAAATGCCGAACAGCGAGGGAGTAAGAACGAACCCGTGTTTGACGCCTCGGTGAATTTCAAATGCTTCTAAAGCGCAACCGTTAAAATGGACTGAGCCTTTCATGCCTGAGTGGAACGAAATAACGAGTTTGAGCAGCCTTCGGAAGCAGCCTATCAGATCAAGCATTTTGAAAAGAACCTCCCTGCTGACGTAGTCGAATGCTTTAGTTAAATCGATATAAACAGCGTATAATGCCATACGCTGTTCCCGACACTTTTCTTGAAGATGTCTCACAGAGAAGATCATGTCAACGGTTGATCTTCCCTTGCGGAAGCCACATTGAGATTCGGAGTAAATTCTATCAGCTAAAACTTGCAGCCAGATCTGTAAGACTTTAGAAAACAATTTGCCTAAAACATTCAGAAGGGCGATTCCTCTGTTATTGTTGCAGTCGCCACTGTCAACCTTATTCTTAAATGCGTGGTGATCTTTGTGTCTCGCATCTCTTGTGGGACACCCCCCTCCTGCCAGCACTGAAGAAGCATATGGTGAAAAGGTTGTAATGAGGCAGCATGCTTATTCGGACGCTAAATCTCAAAAGCATCAACCGTAAAATTACATTAGTCAATGTTTGTGCGCGGACACTCTCTGTGACACCTGCTGAAAATGACGCTTTTATAGTAACTCCTTACTATAGACGTAAAAACTTGCTAATGAAAAATAATGCTTAGGTATTGGGTGAATTCAAAGCCATAATTTTGATGCAGATCCGAGATACAGTCCAAAATCTTTGGTGACGTTCGGAGTAAATCGAACATACGATAATGTATTGCAAGATTTAGCACTGTGTACACAGATTCAAGATTCAAGAATTTATGGTCACAAAAAGCACAGCTTCAAAATTACCATATCATAGTAAATATGCGTTCAATAAGAGGTATAAAAAAACAATTATACGATGTCACTGGAATCCAGTAATATTCTTACCCTGAGTCAATACACAGGCATCTTCGAGTCGTTTTGTAACAAATAAGTGTCCAAGGTTCGAGTGAATGTTTAGATACAGGGAGAGGTGATAATTGCTTCGGGAAAGGCATTCCACAGGAATTCGTACAGAAATGGGGAATTTGTAGTGCTGCTGAGTGACGACGTGTAATTCCTGATTCACAGTATTTGTGTCACTTTTTTTTAAATTTTTTCGAACAATTTTCCTTTGAAACATCCTAGTTCTAACCATTTGCATTAGTGATTTTTTCCTTGTTAGGCTCCCTAATATCAGATGCGTTTTGCTCACCAAATCAAATGCATTCGCAGTGTGCGACACTAAGTATTCACTGGTTTGTGCAAAATTAAAGCTTCATCATACTAGATTTCGACGCGCCAAATCGAATAAGAAGTCAAAGATCGAAGATACCCTAACGTGGTTGGCTCATTTTACATTGATATTCCGCATGTTTTGCCTGAAATGTTTGCGCTTGAAGGTATCCTCGATTCTCAATTGTTTACCAACATGATGCCTAAATAATTGTTTCACGAAATACCCAACCAATTCCTATACGGATCGAGCTGTCGTGAAACAATGTTAGGTTACCCAACTTGAAATAAAAGTTTCAAATATTGTTTAAATGTGTTGAAGGTCATTCTCTTCTACATAATTATATATTTCACGGTGATATTAACGTTTCAGCAAAGCCATGACATTTTCATCCTTGGGGAACATTCTCGAACAGCGTACTCCATGACTGGCTTGATATAGGTGGTATTTATACGTTGGAGTACCTGTTGTGTGAAACTTCCGAATAACTTCCTGAGCAATGCAAATGTTCTCCAGGACGTTATGCATAACTAAGAACACTGCCGAGAAGACTTCAAGTTAGTTCTAATCAACACTCTCTATCGTAACCCGTGAAGGTTACTGGAATGCCAGAGATTCTGTGAACTCTAATGATTTACCTATGCGTAAACTTCATCATTTCTGATTGTTGACTGTTAGGTAGTTTCGTAAATACCTGTTACGAAGTGCACTGATATATTTTTGTAGAATTTGGCAATCTGCTGCGGTGCGCACGCTATTCCGAAATTTGATGTCATAGGGAAAGAAAATGACATAACTGTTTACGATTTCAAGTATATCTTTCGCGTAAACCAGAATGAATTACGGCCAATGAGGAACGCAACTTGTAACATTTGGGATGGATAATACACCATGAACTATATCACTGATGTCTCGACCTTGAATCTTGATTGCTACTGTTATATAGGGTCCTTGCAAAGAACCTCGATGTTAGAATACAGAAGCACCAAGCGATTCCCGGCCAAGCACTCGAGGCGCATTTACAAGACAAATGTATTGTGGTGCTAACATCCCCATTCCATACACACCACTACCGGTGGGTAAAATCCATTGAATGTTTGCATAAATAATTGTTTCACGAAATACCCAACCAATTAATATACTTATCGAAATGTCATGAAACAATGTTAGGTAACCCAACTTGAATTAAAAGTCTCAAATATTGTTTGAATGTGATGAATATCATTCGCTTCTAAACAAATATATATTACTGAATAATCAAATTATAAAACGTTTTCCTAAACAGTTTAGGATAAAGAAAGTCCGAATTTACATGGGGTATTTTAGGCTTCGATGAATTGAAAAAATTTCGGAATCACATAGAATAAACATTAAATGAATAAATTATTTCGTGCGTAATAATCACAAAGTACCTATGTTAGAAAGAAATTAGTTTATGTGACTCTTGGCTAACAATTGATTCTTAAGAATTTGCCAGAAATAGATGACCTGATGCTGCGGAGCAGCGAACGTGCCATGCCTCGCTTGCACCACATTGATCGCACCCCACAGTTATAACATCTGGTAACTAATTCTCTGATAGATCTATATGCGTATACAGAAATGCGGCCCCTATCATTAAAAATGTTGTTTTTCTTGTTTTTGTGGAACGTATTGCTGCAAAACAAAAACAAATTAACACTGTAAATTCACATGATTCACCGGAAGTTTAGTTTATTACGAAACGGTATTTTCCAACTAGCAAAAATGTATCAAGCGCATGCGGATCCTGATCTTACTGTCCCTACCTGATGAGTGCAAACAGCACGAAACCGGTCGTGGGGTGTGAATGACGGAAAAGCATGCAAATGAATATTTTGAATCGTATACTCATTTTCGCATTCACCATTGCAGTTCGTAAGTTTTGCATTACTTAATCTCATATATTTGATATTAAATCTCAATATAATTTAAAATTTTCCAAGTAACCTAAATTTGTATTGAAGCTTGCTTTCCACTTAATTGATTTAACACAATTGCAGCTTTTGCTTTCGGAATAATGTAAGTTTTCTCAAGTAAAATACTTAAATATGGAAAAAATTTGCTCATTTGCATGCACTTCCATCACACACACGGGCCACGACCGGTTTCATTCTGTTCGCACTCATCAATTGACAATAGTAGGATCAGAAAAACATTTTTTTATTGCCTTGATAATTACAATCTATTTAGTGGTGCGTTTGTAAGCTGGGTATTCAATAGCTGCTCAGAAGACGACCGGCTGCACGAAGTCAGCTCACCAACGTGATTTATCCGAAGAAGTGTTGGTGATTCATTCTTGATGGAAATCTCATTTTATATTCTAATCTAAATTTATTCAAATCTTCATCTCAAACGTATTTCAATTTTACACAGTTAATAGCGTTTGAACTACTACGGTTTTTGTGTAGCAAGCATGACCAGTTCGACGAACGTGTCGCATTATATTTCACTTGAACAAGCTCTGCGGTTCATCTGATTTCTGCAGTTCATTTTCGTTAATTCTTACAACCGCATTGATTGAATTTCCACATTACATGGTTCTACCATATATTAACCTATTTATTTTGAAAGCTGTTATTCTAAGCTGGATTATGATAATTTTTATCTTTTATTAATACAAACATTGCTATTAGTTACATGATCATAAACTATAATTCTGGTTTCAACGAACCGTTTCTAGTTTCAATCACCAAATTGTATAGTGATTAATTAAAATTTTATAATATGTTGCCTGATAATAATGCAATCACAATTGAATATTTGATCCACAATCGAATTTTATTTTCATACAGAAAGCTCACCGGAACACATGTGTGAGTTTAGTAGACCGATGCGATTTTACCTTTGATTTTCGAACATATTCATCAACAATAATTTTATTGCAGTTTCCAACTTCGAAATACACTGTAAGTAATAAAATTTTCATTTTCATTCCCTAATTAATTCGATAACTATAGTTAGGGTTTGAAGCCACTGTTAGAAGCATTATTAAAACCAATCTTATTATCACTACCTGTTGAATTTAAACAACCAGATACCTTTTGCCTTATTTAAATGAGGAGGAAGTAAGCCAAACATTAAATCGAGAGACAAATTTGAACATTTTTTTCTCGCAACATAAATTCGGCTCTGCTCACTGACAGTATAATATTTTTTAACTGATTTTGTTCCATTTTATTTCCATTTATCAATAATAATTATTCTTTGACAGAATAACTACACAACATGAAGCGTGAGTTATAGTTTTTTTCAAATCCCGCACAAAATTTCTACAACGAAATTTCAGTCACATTAAAAATAATTACCTGAATAAATCATAGAATAAATATTATATTAATACATATGGAGAATGTTGGTCACGTTTCACTTCTGACACAAAATCTTTGTCAAACCATGGATGTAAGGTTTAAAATAGCAGTTTGTTGCAAAATCAAATGCTACCTTAGATAGACATGTGAGATCGGGGCGAAAAAATCCTCTTTTTACATGTAGGTTAATCCCGTAATTGTTTATTTTGTGTGCAGGTGCGACCAGCGTCTGCTGCCATCAACGTGCACATCAGTATTTGTGTACGATAATCCTATGCCGCTGCCAAACCGAACACTTGATTGTGTAATTGCCTATCTAAACCATCTTGCTGACCGGATTTGACAAAGCGTTTGCAATTTAGTACTGACCTCCTTCCGCTGGCGAAGTTTTTTAGCCAAATTCCGCTCTAACTCATTCATTGCAAAAACTGTTTTCCACAAATATAATCAAATGTTACTTTGACAATAAATATTAAAAACTGTCATAAATTATTTCAATGTAATAGTTAAAAATAAGATACCGTGTTTCTCCATTAAGTCAGTTATATTAACGTGTTAATAATCTTCGAAACTGCTTTTCAGTTGAAACATTCTTATTGTTTGTATTCGGCCTTTAGTATTATGAGGTTCCTCAATGTTTAACCAGCATTAGGAAATTTTCATGATTATTTCTAAGTTCTAGAAGGTTTGATAATTTAATAAGGGAGATAGGGCAACTTGTTATTCGCAACTTTATTCATTTTTATTTTAATAAAACTGCTATAAAAATTCTCTGTAGAATCGGTTGGAACTATGCATGCTTGACACGATAGATTTTCCGGAGATGTAATGCTAATAAATGGTTTCGCATTTCATGTTTTAACAGAATTACAAAATTGGATAGAATGATAATGCAAACTGACAACGTCAAATTTGTCGCTGATGTGAAATATGCAATACGCTTATACAAATAGGTTCATGAAAGAATTTCAATGAATGCTGCATCTAAATCATCAGCTAAATTCTGAATTGTTCAAACTCGGCCAATATTACATTGTAATTTAATTAACAATATTCAAATCAAATAATTTTTCGTTAAATGTTATGAAAAATATGCTCATTTGCTTACATTAACATCAGACACCCTGACCGGGTTCGTGTTGTTTGCACACAGCATGCAGATGCAGTATGATTCACGTCCGCATGTGCTCGAAACACTGGACTAATTTATAAAAAGTTGAGCGTGTATGTCAGCGTTGGATAAGGTTGGTACTACCAACGTGTTAAATCGCATGTTTACAACCATATGTAAATAAGGATTGAACCCGTGATCACGACCAAAAATGCTCATTTAAATGCAATTCTATCGTAGACACAACCCATTTTATTTTTGAATTGTTTTTTTTTATTCCAGGAAAAACAATGTCTACCAACTGTGAGTTTGGCAGAGAATTTACGAACTTGACTATATAATTATGGAGTAGTCTGAAGGACCAAAAAATATATTTTAGAAATGCCAATAAATTCAGTTCCGCCACTGATTAAAACTTCTGTCAATTTCAAGTTTGAGCTAAAATTTAGATGTGCAATCTTCTTGAAAGTATAATGTGTTTCAATTATTCACTACATATTCGAATCCGTTAGATGGTTGTTTGCTTGCCGATTTTGTACGAAGCTTAGTAATCGGGAAATATAACCTAGCATTCTTCAACTATATTGAACCATATTTCAGACATTTGTATCTAGTACGAGAAACCCAGCCTTGTAAGTTGCATCAAAGTTAAATTGAATTGTAATTATCATTAAATCATCGTCATTATACTAACATATATAAAACTGTTAATGTTGAACACGCGATAACACAGTGTCTGACCCGGAGCCGATTGAATTTCAGAGCGAATCTCATGTTAAATTTTATTAAGTAATTTAAAAATATAGTCTTTTGAGCTGTTTGAATAAACAGTTGTAAAAATGATAAAAATGAATTGAAAAATCGCAATTGATCACCAGAGATGCCGGCAATTTTTCGACTCAGCGTGAGAAACTTAAACCCAAATATGTGATATATTTCCTGATTATTATATTTATATAATGATTACAGCTGTTTTGGATATTATGCTGTCTTCTTAACGTTTCATTTTTTTAAAGTTTTTATACTTACACTTTAATATCAACAATGTATACAAACACATTTTGAAACAAATAACAAAATAATGTATATATTTGCAGTGCACCGAAACGTAATTCTCGGTGAGTTTGTATTATTTAGAATTCATAGATTACAACTAGTACTAGTTTACGGGAAATCATTTTGCTGAGTTCATATATCTGATAATTTATTTTTCGTAAAACAATTCTTTAAATTTTTCCGAAGTTCGAAATTTTTTATCTTGATGAATATTCCAAATTATTTCTTCATCATTCACAGTATATAAATAACTCAAGCTGTTCCTCTTTTTTCCAATTTACAGTATGGTCAACCTATAATTCGCGGTATGTATCCAGTAAATTATCACTTTTTTGCTATGGATTAAAGAAGTTGACAATATTTATTTTCATTTTTAACATCTTCACAATCGGCTCTAGTAAGTTTGGACGAGCAAATTACTATTTAATAAATAAACCAAAATATTGTTAATTGAAATGAAGCACAATCACCTTTATGTAATATATACAAATAATTGTTTCCGCTTGTTTACAGTAACGCGGATAAAAACAAATTGTGAGCATTATTGATTTTCATAAAATATTTATATCTCAATGAAGTACCAACACGATAACTGCACGAAATAATATCACTCAATGAGCTTATGCTGTCTCTTTTCCAACAGCACACGCTTAACATTATCTATACTAAGCTTTGTATACTTCACAAATTTTCAATTTCATTGTCATTTGAATATCGTGTTGTTCTTGTTCCGCAAATGCGAACTGTTTAATGATTAAATTCTTGAATTGAGCTTACCATAATTTGGATATTTTGGAATACGACTATTTTTTATTCTGTACACATGATGCAGCAAGCGTAAGTGTCGCTTTAACATTAAGATTAATATGGACCTTAGGCCAGCTTTGAAAAGGTCATCCGCACTAGCTGCTTTGTCCATTCACCACATATTAAAAATACGAATGCTTCCTAAATGAAAAACCATCACATTCGGATTCGTGTATTGCGTGGATGGCTTAAGATTCTCTGCTTTATTTAAATCATTTGAGACGTATACAATAATCTTAGTCTTCACAATCCACTTGCGGTTGCCCCAAACTATGATGTTTTATCCAAACAAAATACCAGCTGCTCTTCCAACCCTCCTATGAATCTCCGGATCTAGCGAGAGGTAATCCGCGAAGGTTGGACTAATATATGTGAAATGATACACTGATTTAAGCTGTTAGTATATGACAATAATGATCGGAGACCATCCAATCCCTTGATGCTGAAATTCAGCCAAAATTCTTCGATAGCCGATATAAAACACTTAATTAGTGACGGGAGGTGTTGTTGGGAGTAAACTATAACAGCTACATTTCAGGCAAACAGCAGGTCAGCGATTAGCACATTCCATACGTTTGCTTGTGCTATCAACCGGTTAAGGTTGACGAGCTTGCCGTCGCGCGTGCTCCATCAGCAGAGCAAAATAAATGCTGAACAGCGTGATAGCAAGTATAATTAATTCTAAAACTTGGCGAATTTCATTGGCTTCAAGACTGTACATTTTTAAATGACCTTCTGTCCAGAATGCGACAGAACAACTAGTTTGTTCGGTATTGGGGTAACATATGCAATTAAGTATTGCGAAAAGTCCCTCCTTGCCGACGTCAAACAGATAAAAAAACATCTTATTACGCCGTTTCCACAATATTTTTGAAGTTTTCTCAGAGGAACACCATGTCAATAGTTAATCTTTCCCTGCGAAAGAAACATCGAGTTTCGGAATAAAATCTATCTGCTCAAACTTGTTTCCTGATGTGTACGATTTTAGCAAACAATTTACCTACAACATTCAGATGGGACATTACTCTCTTCATTGTTGTTGTAGCATCGATTTGTCGTAATCTTAATTAGCGTGATCATCTTGGTATCCTATTTTGGGGCACACCTTCTGCTAGCACTGAAGAACAATCGGAGGAATGACTACGTTATTCCAGTTTTACAGTTTTTGATGAGCTCAATTGAGAGCTAGTCATTTAGTTTAAATTTATGGAAATATTCAAACTGATATTACGTCAAAACACAAAGCTCATTTAGAAAGACGCATAGTTCGAGGAAATCAATAACATCTGCACGTGTTTGTAAAGCAAATTAAGTTTTATAAATATCAATCTCAACGTAGTAAGCCGATTGCAAAGCATTGTTCTGAAAGTATCGAAGACATTGAATAAGTGATATTTTAATTTACGTCTATGAAACTAAATTTTCAACTTCATTTCCAGGGCTAGACTTCAGAGAGATTAGTAAGTTTTATTCAGGGGCATATTTAAATAAAACTTCTTCGGTCCAAGGTTTACTATCCATTACCTACCGATTTAATAACGCCGACGACGTGTAACTGAAGTGGAACGGCATATCGATGTGTGGGCTGTTTGAGAGATTGTTCCTCCCGAACCGGACTATTTAATCATTAAAAAGTCGGAGGAGCAAATAAAAAACATGCGATTTCGATGCATGTACAAGGTGGACATCGACGAACGACAACAACGAATGCCAGTTTCAAAGTTACATATAAAATATGTAAAGCTTAACCACAACATGATTATGGACCTTCTTGCTAAATTGATGTTATTGGCCATGACACTAACAACATTTAAATTACAACATTTCAAGTCTAATCCACATATTCAATTCTTCATGACTGATTGATCCTTATAATTTATGAAGAATTTCAGCCAATGATTAAGTATAAGAAAGAAGTTTTGAAATGATTTATCAAAAAATGCTTACTTGATATTAGGGCAAAATGTAGCACTGAATTCATACATTCCGTTCAAAAATTTACTATCAGAATATCTTCATATCATAGTTGGGAGATAAGTATGGTCGTAGGTTTTCAACAAAATACACTATATTAACAAAGATGTATAAACAACCTCCTCTATAAAGCTCTTTCGAAATGTGTTACGAAACATGTGATCGAACGCCGATCACGCCTATCCACCGATTGTTGACTATCGTTGCGAGCGCTGCGGTGAAGAATGTTGCTCCCGAATCAGACTCTTTAGTCATTCGAAAAGCTGTGGAATATGAACCCATCATGCGATTGTGATGTACATCCGTGGTTGACATCGTACGAAGTTTTACATGTTTTACTAGGTCAATAATTTTCAATTCATTGTATGAGTTTGACCAAATTCGATTTTGCTTAATAGACTTTCGTCACTTTGATTTTTGTAAATATATTTCCATAATAAATGAAATTTTTTTCATTGTTGCAAAAGTTTGAATAACGAAATAGAATCGTGAGTGTATATAAATACATAATCAGTTTAGTAATGTTCTCACATTTTGATTGAATTCAGCATCCATTGCCTTGCAAATGTAAAACTCGAAGAATTATTAGCGTTTTCATAATGTGGATGTAGTAACGGTTAACGATTTTTTTAAAATATTTTAGGAAATGATAAATAACATGTTTTACCAAACTTCAGTACAATATATCCCATGTTAATCAGCTTACTTTAATTGAACATTACGGTGAAGTTTTCAATTTTAAATGAGGCATTTGCGTATCTAAACGAAATTGATACCACATACGTGATTAAATATTGCTTGTTGAAACAGTTGATATTACACAAGATCCCTCATTTTTAAACTATGAATGTTTGCTTCAGAATCAAAAACGTTGGATACTTGTGAGTTGAATTAGTAATAACAAGTCTTTCTTACTACTCTATGGAAACTAATAATGTGTATATACTTTCTACCACAATTATACACGTGCCGTTCTATTAATGACATCATTTATAATCGGTTAAAATTAATTCACAAGAATAATCAAAGATTTCTAAAATAAAAAACCAATTTTTTCATTAAACTACAACTTTCCATTTATCTTGTTCAATTTCCAATTTTTTTGATTTTTCAAGGTAATTCAAGGTTTTTAATGGTCTAAAAAGCAACAAGCTTAACAACAACCAGAGGATGGTAAAAATTGAAATTTAAGTGTATAAACAATATAAGAACATAGATTAAACAGTATATAAGTGTTCTGGAAACGAATAATGCAATAAAAATTCGTCTAATTTCGTTTTAAAGTCATGCAAGTTAGTGGCGTGAGCAACGGTTGAAGGTAAACTGTTCCAAGTAAAACAGACACGGACAGAGTAAAAATACCTTCTACAGTTCAGACGGGAATGGGGTACGACCAGCACATATTCATGGGTCCGATAATTCCTCGTATCCCTTCGCGTGAATAAATCCTGTAAGGGATGGTTCGGGGTATGAAAAGTTTTGTAAAGTAAGATAAGGTCTCCTCTGATTCGTCGATAGGGAAAATCGAACAGATTCAGTTGAGCTATCCTTTCTTTATATGGTTTGTTTCGGATGCTGAGAACTAGTTTCGTTGAGCGGTGATAGATTCGCTGCATAAGTTCCACATCCCTCTTGAGCCACGGAGACCATGACTGCACACCGTATTCCATGACTGGTCTCAAGTATGTATTCATGATCCTTGGGAATATCTTGGGCGAAAATTTCCCAAATACACGTTTGAGTAGATTTAGAACACGTGTTGCTTTTTTAAAGGCACTGTTAGTTTGAAGTGATGTTTTTAAACTGGAGCATATCCAGACACCCAAATCTTTTTCTTCACTGCAATTTTCAAGGGCATGCGAACCTATGTGATATGTGAACTCTACTCGATTCCCCACATTCATGATCCTGCATTTGTTGAAATTAAACGGCAGTTTGTTCTCCAACGACCAGCTGTGAAGCGTATCAAGATCCGTTTGTAATAGCAGACAGTCTTCCGGACTACGAATGCTGCGCCAAATCTTTATGTCGTCCGCAAATAACGAAATGTTACATCGAACAATTTCCGGTATTTCATTGACATAAACCAGAAAGAGGATCGGACCAAGGACTGAGCCTTGGGGAACTCCGCTAGTTGCTGCAATTGGTTTGGATAATGCACCATCAACACGTACCTGGTTAGTGCGATTTGTTAGGTAGTCATTTAGCCAATTCAGCAACTTTCCAGTGATACCAAGCCTTTCAAGCTTCTGCAGTAGTAGGGAATGGTCAACACGATCGAATGCTTTTGAAATATCCAAGTAGCACGCGTGTATTGCTTGTCCTTTATCTACCGATTTAGTCCAATCATCCAGCGTTACCAGTAAATTAGACAAACAGGAATAATTTCGTCTGAATCCATGCTGGTTCCTCGAAAGCAACTGATTATTCTCGAAGTGTATATATATATATATATATATATATATATATATTATATGATATCCAAAAGCATATTAAAATTAGTTTAGCCTTAAAACAAAATAATTGAACCTGAATTTCAAAATCATCCCATGAACTCAAACTTTAAAAGAGCTATTGATCTTATTAAATGTTTCTAATTTTATAGAAAACGTGAATCTTTAGAGAAGGAGTAAGTGATCAAAAATGACAGTCAGCAATACACTTTTATATTTTAATTGAAAATTCCTTAATCATAGTTTTAAAGACTTCCAGATAATTAAATTGATTTATTTACAAGCATTTAAATTCTAACTACAGGTACAGTAACTCCGTCAGAATGTGAGTTTTAATGAAAATGATAATATATTTTAAATTATAATAATAATTACGTATTGATTTAAAATGTGTGATTACAACCACCGGTATTTCCACTACGAAAAAGACTTTGTGAAACCTTGTGGGAAATGGGGTTCAAACTACAAAGAATACCTCCTAGGGTTTTACTCGGTTATCCTATCACGTGGATGGGATGTGTAACAACATTGTTTTACTGTATATAACAATTGACCTTGATAACGCACTTTCCGTTGATTCGTGTTCCGTGATTGCTACCATGTACCTTCGTGTACCTTTTTGGCTACCGCTATAAATCTTCCAGTCAACCTGCCTTTTCTCCAACGTTCTTGGGGACATTATTGTAGTAACCTGGTCTACTACAAATTGGTGAGCCCGACGTGATGCACGAATGCTTCGTGTACTACTATTGGTAAGCCCAATATTCACGCACAATTCGAGATTTTTTTCGGTACGTCTTTTCCCGATTTACATCGGCGTTATTTCAGGATAATTTTTTACATCCTTTGACACGTTTTACATCAAAACGTCATATGCATCACATAACTACACTTGTTGATCAATTCACAAGTCGGGTTAGAACACAATCTACAGGGCAGACAGTTTACTTTGTTTACTGCTCGTAAGCCCCTCGTACATCAATCAACGGATCGTCGGGTAGGTACTCTCCTAGAGAGACTATGCACCAGGATTTTGTCAGTCATTTTACGACTGACATACGATATATCTTGGGTGTCACAATTCCTATCCTTACAACGTGTGTGATAAACCGGCCACTCTCCCTCCAACTCAGCGAAATCGCTGCAGTGCAAGCTACCGATACCGGCATCGTACAGCTCAGGGACGCCTATTCTTTCATCACACCTCTCCCCTTGCCCGATGGCTTGGGCGATATCCTTTGCGCCTTATCGCAAAGCGCTTTCCGACTACTTACCCTGTCTGCCTTTAGACGGCGCATTAGTCACACCATACGCAATCATTTCCATCCTGGCATTCGTGATTACGTTTGTTACGAAAAAAGTAGTATGGCCGAAAGCCAGTGAATACGTGCAGCATGACACTGTCATGGCACCCACGCCATTTGGGATAATAACCGCTTGTACATCAAGTATATACCCACAATCCGCCATCTCCACTTTGAGTGCGCCCAGAACGGCACATTTGCCAATTATGTAGCGGGTATTTAGCACGTTATTATCGCTTGGTATATCCCGTGCATGCTTTTTGTACCTCTTCACTATAACTCGGTCGTGGCCATAAACCCATGCACCAGAGAGTTTTTTTTCTTCTCACTTCTCAGGTACACATGCACCTCCCGCAGTGGAAATCGTGGCACGCGCCACCCCCGGATCACCGACGCTTGTCGCCATCCTGTCCGGGTAACCTGGAATGCACGCATCCTTCGTGTATCCCCTCGGTACGCATGTACCTCCCGCTGTGGAAATCGTGGCACGCGCCACCCCCGGATCGCCGACGCCTGTCGCCATCCTTCCGGTAGCCCCTACCATCAGCACACGCCGCCCAACACGAAACTTATCAGAAAAGGTCCTTACCAGCCCGACGACACGCCACTCAGCTTTCTCCAGGCGAGGACGTTCGCCATCGACCCTGGGGGTGCAGGAACTTCTCAGCACGGACTATGTTTTCGAAGCTTCTGGTTCTTTGTTGTCAAGCCTACGGATGTGCCTACATCTGCTCCTACTGGGTTCATACTAAGACCATGCCAGACGGGCGATTCCCGCTAGCAGCTCGTTCACCCCATGTGATTCGGCTCAGGCAGCACGTTCACTCCATGTGAGACGTGACTTGGCTTAGTACTGATCGGTTTTTCGTGTATCCTACCCTGGTCACCACCGACAATCGACCCACGCAGATCAAGTGCCTTGGCTGACTTCGAAGTTACTGGTTGCTGAGAGACTATGTTCCAGCCTGGAACGACCTGACACCGCTTGGCCAGTTCAATTGTCAATTCCTGATCAGAAGTCTCCTCTGACCAGACTTCTTGGAAGGGGGCTGTGTAACAACATTGTTTTACTGTATATAACAATTGACCTTGATAACGCACTTTCCGTTGATTCGTGTTCCGTGATTGCTACCATGTACCTTCGTGTACCTTTTTGGCTACCGCTATAAATCTTCCAGTCAACCTGCCTTTTCTCCAACGTTCTTGGGGACATTATTGTAGTAATCTGGTCTACTACAGATGCGATTTAATTATTCGGTTACCTTTAGCTCAAGTAATGTTCAAATATTCAGCTTACCAGATTTTTCATAGTACAGCGGATGTATTTTTAATTAAAGTGATACCGGCTTGGGCTGTATACATTAACCGTTTTTATTCATAATCGCTTTATCGGATTTCGATCATGAAATTAAAAAAATATTTAATGACAAAATATAAATGGTATAAATTGAAGTTGTTCGGAAAAGGGATTAAAACTGCACGAATATCACAGCAAAATATTTCTAGAAAGGAAAATATGAATGGAAAATAAATAATCATAATATCTGTAATGTGAAACTTTATCATCGTTCCCTCTGCAATTAACATAATTTTTTTTGTTTTCACGATAGCATGCATCTAAATAGAGATTTGTGAGTTGATTATGCTAAAGTATTAATTAGCAAATGTACATAGCCAAATGCACGTTAATTAAAACTCTTTTTCGTTTTAGGTTGGTGGCCCAAGAAAAAATGTAAGTACCGTTTAGTTTCGGTGTATTACTTCATCATCCAAATGCATTTCAATATTTCTTTTTAAATCTCCTTCACAGTGAAAAGTTGTTACCGAAAGTGTAAGTCATGACAGTCTATTTCTGATTTTCCATTTATATGATGAAAAGTTCATATTTAAAATGGAGATTGTTGTGGAGTATTCACACACACGGACGCCGTTTTCAGTTACGTATACACGTAACGTAGATATGGTTTACTGACACTTAACCACCAGACAGTTAATCCCCAGACATTTGACCCAAAATTCACTTCATCCCCAGTCACTTAATCTTCAGTCAGTCAGTTTGATAATTTCTGGAGAATTCGCATATCTCAGCATCCTTCTTCGTCTGTTTGATATGAACCCCAGCACTTGCTTTAAGAACGGAGACCGTATGCTGTCGGTAATCCTTTCGCAAACCGTTAAGAAATGTCCACATGGTGGAATGTTGGCAAGAAAAGAGTGACTGTAATGCATCATTCAATGGCACAATCATGAGGCGTAAATCATCATTTGGCGATGCATTATCCATAGTAAATGAAATCAAGTGTATATTGGATTGTTTAAAGATGATTGACAATTTTTCGATTATCAGCGGCCAAGAAGTTACGTGAGTAATGCTTTGTGTATTTTCCACGTTTTATTCGGAATGATGATTCTCATTTCTTATTGAGAAAATCCAGGAAGTATCTCCAGAATCGCTAAAGCTCTTCTTGTCATTTCACACACCTATTTGACGTATTAATAAGAGCAATTGTTGTATGTTAATGCTAAAAACGACATGCTTTATTCCTGATTGTTTCCTCTAAGTCTTCCTAGTAAGTTAACAGGTTTACCATGGAGTATTGATAAACTCTTCAGAGGAATATGCTATTCGAAAATCGGAAGCAGGCTCGCAGATCCTAAACAAACTCCGATAGCGTAGATAACTGCGAATAAAACCTCATAAAATATACTTCACCGATGACGGAAAAATATAAATCAAAAAATAGTTCAATGCTACGTCAACGTTGGAATGTGATGAAACACTATTGCTTGTCCAGCGAAAAACACTCACTAATTCGGGAAACTTATTTCACCGCGGATTTTCAAGGATACAAGGATTTATGGTTAAAAAATTTAATACTTCACAACACCACAGGATTACGGGATGAATAAAGACATGAAAAATACAATCGTATAAAAGCAATAGTGAATATCAAATGTAAGGCTCAAGAATGATGTTCGTTTGCAAGTGCAAGTCAAATTTCTCTTTAAAACTCACCAGGCAAGGAGAGTCCACCGCATGTTGGGGTAGAGAATTCCAAAGAAATATAGCACGTACGGCGATAAAATGGCGCCAAGAATAAACACAGGAACTTGGAACGTAAAGGGATAAGGTTTGCCCGCGTGTCACTTGCCCGTCACACAAATCAATTAAATGTTTTAGTGGATGTCCTTTAGTATCCACAATTCTATAGGTCAAAATAATGTCGCGTCGTATCTTCGCTTGGGTAGAGTCACATAGACCCAGATGTCGCAAACTTTCGGTGTACGTAACATTGCGAAGACCCATCACTATCTTGGTTGCTGTATGATAGATTTTAACGAAGAGTGCAAAATCTTTCCGCAGACAAGGAGCCCAAAACCTCTACCGCATACTCCATCGTATGGCGAAGGTAGACATTCATTATCCTTGGTAACGTTACCAGAGAGAATCTTCCAAAAATTTTTCGAAGGATACCTAACAATCTGTTGGCCCGTCAATATATATTCTGCCTGTAAAAAGTGCTCTTTAGGTTTCCGCTAATCCACACTCCAAGATAATGTGATAATCAATATGAGATGGACCTTACTTCTAAAGAAAAATTGATACTAAATATCGAAAATAGCCAAATTCATCAACACATAATGACGTCAAATTCTGCAGCGGTATCTACAGAGTTTGAAATGATCAAAGAATAACTGTACTCAGTTGATAGTAAGTGAAACATTTGAACAAAATGAAAGTAATAAACACAGTTCGCTGTGTAAATTTGTATGCCATAATAGAACGACATCTCATATATTCATCCTGTAAAACTATTTGACAAATATTGAGGGTGGATTTCATGAGTAACTGAGCATTGGCAAACTGAATTTATTTCAATGTGATACCTAAACTTGAACTACAGAATTGCTTTAACAAAACGTCTGTGCCAGAGGCGAGATGATACCAAAATATGTTAACAGATGCATAGCAAATTTTATTTCATGATAAATAACCACGATTTCGATAAAATTCACCATATTATCATGATGAACATATTTTCGATTTGCGTTCAGTTGAAATTGCTGAACCGATTGATAAACTCATTAAGTTGAATTATTGCGTGTGTGCGTTTGAAAACTAAATGATGGGATGTAAATTTTCGCTACTGAGGCTGATCAAATAATTAAAATATTTTGAATTTCCAGGTTGAAAAACGATGAAATCTGGATATAGTAAGTGTATAAATGTCTTATTGTTATTTTATATGTTCGACACATTATAACAAAAATGTATTTCTTTACAATAGCGTACACGCTGAAAACGCTCTGTGAGTTTATAAAATCTAAAATTTAAAAGTGTACATTGTTAAATAAGCAATAAAACTATTTTTCGGCTTCTAGACTTAGAGCATCGGAGAGTTTGTAAGTTTTCGTAAATCTTCTGCTTCCATTTTTTAAAAAAATAATCGAGGTAGAATTAGCAAATGCGATATACATTTGTTAAATATAGTTGTTCATATCTGGGTAATAATAAAAGCAAATCGTAATGCTTCGACTGATGTCGAACTTCGACACGAGGTAAACGTGTAGCGTGTGTGGTAAAGACAGGCCGGGCATTTCAGACCAACATATGGCAATTGGCCTTTGCCTGGCAAATTATCGACATTCATTGGTCCAACAGTAACAACGCTGCACGAACGCATCTCATTTGCGTCTAGATTTCTCCGCGAGTTCAACCTGTCCAACACTAATCGTGTTCGCACACGAATCCCAGAACATAAGAGACGCTTATTAGCCAAAGGCGTTTATTGACCATTAGTAAAATAACGAAACACACGCCTAACTTCTATAGACAAATCAAACAACCATCCTCACGCATGCACGTCCCGGTTGTTAATTCCATTTTATTTTGTCAATCGATTTCGTGCCAACCGGAACAATTCAAGACATCGACACTCTGAGCTCCTTGGGTCGAAATCAACGAATTGCATGCCCTGCAATTGGTGGCTGACGTTGTATATCATTCCATACTTGCGATGTTGTCACACGAATTGTTCAATTGGAATGCGCCGCAAACCAAAAAAATATTACAAACTCGGATTCTGCGCTTCTTGCTCTTTTGTTGTTTCGGAGGGTAGAGTTATGCATCCTATTTGAAAGTTCGTGATTAACAATAATGTTATCTTAAATATTCAAGTTCCGCTCCCATGTATGGGTAGTATACCTATTTTCTAGCATATGCGAACTAGTAAATTGGATGATACATTTTCTCAAATAACGCATGTGTTTTCCCCACACACAGGAAACTTGTCGTATAATAATCTGCACGTGAGTCAATATGGTTATAAATATGTGGAAATATTACGACGCTTTTTCAATTTAATATAATATTTTGGTACGCAATATCATATTTTCATCCTAACTCTTTGACTTTTTCAAACAACAGGTACTCAAATCCGCCACGCATTGAGCAAAGTTTACGAAGCCGAACTATCGCGCATTCACGCTGCATTACATTCATAAAATATGCATCACACTTTATAAAATTATCGCTGGCTAACAATGTTTTTAATATAGACTGGGATTCAGCGTGGGGTTTTATTGGAAATGCTTCGAATTGCAAAATAGTTGACAGCATTTAAGTAAAAATTAAGATTTCTGACGCGAAAATGACATCACTTGAGGGAAGACAAGGAATTTTTCTCGATCCTACACGAAACATCCAGAGATAAAGTTATTCAAATTTGATAGTTTTGAGAAATATTCATACATGATTAATAACAATCCATATAACCGTAAACGAAACAGTTTGTGATTCTGGTATTGGAACATCGTGGTTCGTTTTACGAACACTATGTAACAGAGGCATTCAAGTATAACTTTGTTTACCACTTATCCACTGTTGCAAGCCTCACTGAACCTAATCTTACAGTCTACACCTGATGACGGCAAACAGCCAGAAACCAGTAGTGTTGTATAATTGCGGTGGAAGTGAGCAACACATTACTTTGGTCATACATTAGCGCCTCGAGAACTTGACCAATAATCACATTGTGATTCTGTGTTTGAACATCGTGGTTCGCGATACGCACATTGTAAAACAGTGTCGTTCAAGTATATGTTTGTTAACTACTTATCCACTGTGTCCATGCTCACTGAAGCCAATCTTAAAGTATCCAACTGATGACGGCAAACAGCCAGAACACGGTGGTGGTGTGTTGGTGCAGGGATGTGAGCAACACATTATGGACAGTCGTGATCAACTTTGTGAATAGTTCGATGGGCTTAGCACGGATGAGTAGTCACAAATATAAACAACTTATTCTCCAAATACCGCTTAAACAACAATGCCCGTCAGATCTAATCGGTGTTAGCTTACACTGTATCTGATGGAAAGACCTGACACGGAGATCTGTTCTGTTGGGCGACCACAATAGATATTGCTGGCTCCTTCTGAACTGGTCGGGCAAACAAAGCTACTCAACTGTCCCAGTCTAGAGAACAGTTCATAAACGCTTAATTGCTATCGGTCAAACGGTGGACGGTAGCCCAAGTCGTTAAGGCGTGAGACTACAATTGCTATGGTCGGGGGTTCGAATCCCGCCCCCGAAGCGGTGGATATGCACTGCTGATGAGCTCAAATGAGAGCGAAACTCGAGTCCAGTGCTTCCATTATGGACCGTCGTGATCAACTTTGTGAATAGTTCGATGGGCTTGGCACGGATGAGTAGTCACAAATATAAGCAACACATTAATTTGGTCATCATTAATCGCCAAGATTGCTTGAAAAAAAATCACTTTATGATTCTGTGTTTTAACATCGTGGTTCGTTGTATGAACATTGATGTAACATAGGCATTCAAGTAAAACTTTGTTTACCACATATAAACTGTCTCAACCCTCACTGAACCTAATCTTACTGTTTCCACCTGATGACATCATACAGCAAGAATCCGGTATTAGGGGGATGTGAGCAACACATTACTTTTGTCATCCATAGGCGCCTCGAGAGCTTGACCAAGAAATACTTTGTCATTCTGTGTTTAAACATCGTGGTTCGTTGTACGAACCATATGTAACAATGGCATTCAAGTATAACTTTGTTTACCACTTATCCACTGTTTCAAGTCTCACTGAAGCCAAAATTTATGTATCCACCTGATGACGACTTACAGCCAGAACCGGGTAGTGGTGTGTAGGTGTGGGATATGTGGTAATCCTTAATAGCCTTGAATGCTTGAGATCAAATCACTTTGTAATTATGTGTTTGAACATCGTGGTTTGTTTTACGAACCCTATGTAACAGAGACATTTAACTATATATATTTAAACCACCGAACTTACCTAGTGCGGACACACCCAGGTTACTGCGTGTAGGGCTAATGCCTGTCCAAGATGTAGAAAATATGTTGCTCGTCTCATCCATCTTAGTTGTAAACAAATCGACTGTGCGAATATTTCTGGACGTTTCGTGGAAAGGACGGTAAATTCATCGTTATAATCCTGCACTAGCAAAAGAAGCTATAAATCGCAGAGCTGTTATAGTTCATGGTTTAACCCAGACCGAAGAAGAATCCAGTAAACGTCTGCAACACGACTGCTGTGAATGGAGATTTTTAAGAGAGATCCTAGGTTTAAATGACATAATAACGACGCGTGTTATGCGCCTTAACCCGAAAAACGAATCGCATCAGCCTCATCCTCTCAAAATATCATTCCGCACAGATGAGATGAAGGATAGAATACTCGAAGCGTGGTATCAATGCCGAAAATTCGCACCTCCTAAAATTCGTATTCGGGTTGTATGCGACATAAAGCGTACGAACATTATTGTTCATGAAATGACTTCGCTACCAAGTCAATCAAATGCACCTGAGACAAAATCCTGGAGCAGCCGACCAATTCTGGATCGGCGAATCCACTAATATTAGTTCTCCATCTGAAACAAAAATCAAATCTATATCATGCCCAGGGTTTTCTGTGGAATTTCACTGAACTTTATTCTCGTGCGACCGTTGTGTCTTGGGATTTGATTGCAGTGACAGAAACCTAGTTGAGTAATTCTATACACGACACTGAACTTAAAATCCTACACATGATTATTTACAGAAAAGGTTGAGCAACAAAATGTGGCGGTGTCTTCCTCTACTTACATGAAAGCATAAACTTCACTATGCTTTTCTCCCCTCAGCTAGATGTCCTAGATACATTGTTTTGTTCTATTGACTTGCATGATAAACGTAAGTGCCTCTTAGCAATGATTTATCGCCCACATTTTTCATCATCTGCCGCAGACACAGTTATTTCTAATGCAATACGTTTTGCATTAAAGCTCACATACTCACATGCGCTCCTCCTCAGTGATTTTAATCTACCGACGCTTGCAACACACATTACTGGTGACGATTCATTCAAAAGTTTTCTTCAAGAAATAATAACTTGCACCCCTCTTTACAACCATGTGCAACAACCAACGCGATTTCGATCTGAACAATCCCCATCTAGTCTGGACCTCATACTTACAAACGAAGAACTCATGATAGAATCTGTTTCCTATACAGCTCCACTCGGATTGAGTGATCATGTTGTCATGACATTTGATTATACTTATCAATACGAACCAGCAGGAAATACTCAACGAACGTATACAACTGTGAATTATCACTTGCTTCGAGCTATTACTACTGCAAATCGTTGGGATTTCCTTGAACTTAACTCAGCTAAGGAAATCTGGGAAACGTGTTTTTATTAATTTATCATCGAAGGTGTAAATAATATCCAGCAAAAAGCGTCTAAAACAGACTCTCAGAAGCAGTACTCGTAAATAGATGTGTAAGCGTGACAATGCCTGGTACAAATACTTCAACGATCTTTCTGGAATAAATTGGTGCAATTATACCTTATTGCGAAATAAGTGTGTCTGCCTCATTCGAAAAGACAGAAAAGATTATCAAATCAGTCTAGTCGACAAATTCGTTATGAATCTCAAAGCATTGTACGAACACGTCAAGCTTCCAAACTTGATGAAGAAAAACGCTCTTTCGTCGAATTCGCTCGACGATGCGTTTCAAGAACTGTTCTTTGATATTCCTTTTTATAAGCACGTATTTGGTAACACTAGATATAGAGAAGGTAACATGCCATCCATAAATCCAACCATAAATCTTGAATCTTGTCCTGGATCTAATACTAACGAGTGAGGAACACGCCGTCAAAAATCTCGGATACGACACTTCATTGGGTTCTAGCGACCACCTGGTCCTCTTATTCGAATATGTTTGTCAAGCCGAAAGAATGAATGACATCAACAAAACAAAACTACAACTGGATATTGCTCTTCGAACGACTTCTGACTGGAAACCAGACACCACGGACGTGCATCGTTCTTGGGTGAACTTAATAGAAAAGCTGTGATGAAATTAAACTACATTCCAGATTTGTGCCAAAGACAACGGAAAAACGATTTACCTTCGAATCGAGAAGCTGCAGAAGGAAGTGGATTAAGATACGCAACGATGCATGGAGAAACTATGTCCAGAATCCGATGCCATATAATTGGGAAACATATCGTCTGTTGAGGAACAAGTCACCTCTCTTATCACATAGGACAAGAAGCCTCACCGGGCAAGACTACTGACCATAATGGAGCGGAACCCCAAAGTCGTGTACCAGATTGTTAACACCACATCAAAAATTAAGCCAGGAATCTCAGCACTACGCACACCTCATGGTCTAACTACGACTGCGTTCAAGGCTGCCGAAGTTCTTGCAGGTTACTACTGCAAAGTTTTTAGTCCCAAGTAATCAGTGCATCTTACGCCGCATTCAATCGGCTTTTCCGATGAAATACTAAACGAAATCTCAATAAACAATTAGTGTGTCATGCTCAGACTTCTTCGTTTGAATACCGCAAAGTCACCTGGAGCAGATGGAATCACTCCTTTTCTCCTCAAACGATGCGCATCCTCATTGTGTGGTCCACTCAGCACGTTATTCCAAATTTCGCTCGAAAATAGTATCGTTCAAGCGGAATGAAAATCTGGTATCATCACACCAATATACAAGGGCGGGAATCGATCAGACGCTGCGAACTAGACCAGTTACGTTGTTGCCAGTAATTTCTAAAGTGTTAGAGAGTTTAGTAGCGGAAAGATCACCAATCACCTCGAAACCAATAGACTGTTTGCGACTGAACAGCACGGTTTCAGGAAATACCACTCATGTCTATCTAATCTCTTGCTCACCATAAACGACTGGACTGAATGTGTGGACAATGGTTACTTCATCCACGCATGCTCTTCAGACATGTCAAAAGCTTTCGACCACGTCAATCATAGTGTTTTAATCCAGAAACTTGAATTGCATGGGATAACAGGAAAACTTCTTGCTTGGCTAGAAAACTATTTACGCGACAGGAGTGCACAAGTCGGAGTTGACGGCGCCTTATCGAAATCATTTAAAATTACGAGCGGAGTGCCCCAGGGTTCGGTCCTCGGACCAATTTTGTTTTTGATCTACGACATTCCCGAGCTTGTTAAATGCAAGGTTATGTTATTTGCAGACGATATCAAGCTTTGGAGTAACATACGTACAAATGATGACTGTGAAATTTTGCAGAAGGATCCAAACACATTGCACGATTAGTCTCTGAGGAACAAACTACCATTCAACTTCCAAAAGTGCAAGGTGTTAAACATTGGAAAGACCGTGAATTACAACTACACTCTTCGGTCCCACCAACTCGTCTGGACAACTGAAGAGAAGGATTTGGGTGTTTGGACCAGCTTAATTCTGAAGACTTCACTGCAGTGCAAAGCGGTATACAAAAAGGGGTCACAAGTATTGGCGTATTTGAAACGAATTTTCGGCAGATTCCCGAATCAGTCAGTACCCCGTATCACGAACACCTACCTGAGATCAGCGATGGAGTACACTGGTCAGGCTTGGTCACCCTGGATTCAGAAATACATCAATCTTCTGCAGCGTATTTACCACCGAACCACAAAGCTTGTACCCGTACTAGCTGCTAAACCATATGAAGAACGTTTGAGAAGTCTCAATCTTTTTGACTTTCGCTGTCGTCGACTGAGAGGTGACCTCATACTGATGTACAACATTATGCATACCATTATCCATACCTTGTCCAAACTTTTCACACGCTCGCCACCCCGTGCCAGTCGGAAACATGAACTTACAGTGCTTATTCTCAATTCAAGACTGAACTGTCGAAGATATTCGTATGCTGTACGTGTAAGCTTCACATGTAACACTCTCCTCTTCATTGTTACACACTCAGCCAACCTGGATATTTTTAAAGCTAATTTGGACAAATACTTGAGAGAAAACCCAAATTTTGATACGATTTACACTAAATGAGTTTCCCTGTTCTTCTTTTTTATTGTATATAACTCATAACTCCATCCTATGGTTATTGTTAAGCTAAATGCTTTTTAGACCATTACAACTTTGAATCACTTTGACCTCATGAATGATAAAATAGGAATACCGTCACTGGCGTCTGCTACTGGCATAGTGACATCATTTAAAGATTGTGCAAACGTTTTCCGACAACAATTTGCATGAGTAATCTCACAAATGTCGACTCATGGACAGTCCTTACACTCTGACAGCTGCAGCCTGCCAATTCTTTACGGGGTGGAATTTCCCCCCAAAGTTGTTCAAAAATTAATGACGATGAAGAAAACAGGTTCACCCGGTAGGGTAGTGTACACCCAAACATTTTGTATAATCTGTCTCCCGAATTGGTAATGGCGACGTCTGACGTGTTCACGATGATGTTCGAGCAGAGCTTTGTGCCAGATACTTGGAAAACTGTCCTGATTAGTCCCATCTACAAGGGTGGCGAGAAAAACTTTTTCAAATTATCGTCCGATAGCTTTATTAACAGTGCTATCAAAAATAATGGAGTCAATCATAGCTGAAGCCTTGCGGAATTTAATCCCCGAGGTACATCGTGGATTCAGGAAAAAACGATCTTGCCTGACAAACTTGATATTACCAAAAGAAGCTTGGTCCGAGCTACTGGATGCCGGCAACACCGTGGATGTGATTTTATCGATTTTTCGAAAGCTTTCGATCGTGTCAATCACGAAATACTTTCGTCGAAGCTACTCACCTACGAAGTACAGAGTAAACTCCATGCATGGATTAATGAATGGTTGGTATCCCGTGAGATGTATGTGAGACTTAAAAATGTACTATCCCATACCGGTCCTGTGCTTCCGGTGAGATTTTAGCGTTTCGGAATGGTATTCTACTTCGAACTATCCCGGGGTTGTAATAACCCTCGCGGCAATACGCCGTTGGATCATTTGGGGCTTAGTTTAGTCCCTTCAGCTACTTATAAAGTAGCGAGTAGACGAGAAATTCAGTGCACATTGCGCCATCCGTCTACACAAATACTAGTTCGAAACGCGGAGTCCAGCGGATACGCATAGCTGATGAGAGGCAAAAACCTCGAAACCAGTCCTGTGCTTCCGGTGACATTTTAGCGTTTCGGAATGGTATTCTACTTCGAACTATCCCGGGGTTGTAATAACCCTCGCAGCAATACGCCGTTGGATCAGTTGGGGCTTAGTTTAGTCCCTTCAGCTACTTATAAAGTAGCGAGTAGACGAGAACTTCAGTTCACATTGCGCCATCCGTCTACACAAATACTAGTTCGAAACGCGAAGAGTCCAGCGGATACGCATAGCTGATGAGAGGCAAAAACCTCGAAACCGGTGAGATTTTCCGGTGAGATTTTAGCGTTTCGGAATGGTATTCTAATTTGAACTATCCCATACTATTACAGTTGCCCGGTGTCCCACGAGATCAGTCCTCGGACCGCTTTTGTTTTCAACTTATATAAACGATTTGCCTACTGTAGCGCAGTCGTCGGTGCTTATTTTCGCTGTTGACGCAAAGCTTTGGCGCAAGATGAACTTCACAGACGACACGCAAAACCTGCAACGGGATCTCGATATGATTTACACCTGGTCCCCAGACAACGAAATGCCACTGAATGCTTCGAAATGCAGCCTACTGTCGCTCAATAGCAAGTTGAGCAAAGAATATTATCTAGGTCATGCTGTTATTAAACCCGCCTCCTTCGAAATAGATTTAGGCGTGATTATCCAACCTGACTTAGGAAACTCAATGCAATTTCGAGTCGATGCCAGCAAAGCTGAAAGCAACTTGGGTCTCCCAAGAATAATAGTTTCGTTTGATCACAATATTGTCTGTAAATTGATCTCAACCTACATCGAGTTGATTTCAACCATATCGAATATGCTATACCGGCATGGGATCATTGGTTGAAAAACGATACTCAACTATCGGAAACTCTACAGCGCAGAGCGACAAAACTCGTCCTGGGACTTTCTAATTATCCATACGAAATGAGAATTAAAGTATTGAATTTGCTTTCGACTCAATACAGACGGAAATGAGGAGCTCCAATGTTTATTTAGACAGTGCTTAATCAAACAAATCATCCTTGCAGTCGTTTGTTTCATCTTTACCATAACACACATCTGCGTGGTCACCAATCTAAACTTTACCAACAGCATAGCAGGTTGAACTGCTTACTTACTTACTTTACTCTTGTGCGGCTGGCTCCACGAGTGGATTAGCCGGCTTCATTGATGTCTCGGATCGCACCAGCCCACGCACGTCGATCGGAGGCGAGATCGTTGCAGATCGTGATCCAGTCACGTTCCCACCTGCGAACTCCGTAGACGGTACGCAGACCCAGGGTGTCTACATCCTCTTTCACAGTCGACAGCCAGGTTTTCACGTGACCACCTTGCCGCCGACGCCAGGTGCGAACGGGTTTGGGGTCGATGACGAGTTTTGGAAGTGCTGTGTCTGCCTTTCGGAGGACGTGGCCAAACCATTGCAGCCTTCGCCGTTGTATGTGAGTGGAAAGTGGAGATAGTCCGCTGCAACGCTCTCGTACGGCTGCGTTAGATACTCGGTCAGTATATCGGATGCCCAAGATTACCCTAAGGCACCAATGGTCGAACACTTCTAATGTGCGTACATCCTGTGACCTTAAAGGCCATGTCTCGCATCCATAAAGCAGTACAGGGCGGATCGCTGCTTGATAAACACGCGTCTTAGTTTTTAGGCTGATCCCGGGCTTGCGCCAAAGGGTGCCTTTCAACTGCAAAAACGCATTACGAGCACGATCGACCCTTAACTTCACTTCATCTTTCGCCTGACCATTGGGCAATATACTTGAGCCGAGGTATTTAAAGACTGGAACGTATTCGATCGGACAACCCTGGACGCGAAGTGGCTGGATGCCTGGTGTGTCGGAATAAAAAAAATGCCTTGGTCTTAGCCGCGTTTATCTCAAGACCGACTTTCGCGGAAGTGGCACTAATGCGGTCTAAAACGCTTTGCAGCATTTCGGTATTGTCGCCCAGAACGACTATATCGTCAGCGTAGTCAAGGTCGGAAATCCATAGATCCGTTGAAATTTGCACCCCTTGATAGTTTGTTAACGCCTGGTTCATTATCCAGTCTACGACATAGTTAAACATAACTGGCGATAGCGGGCAACCTTGCCTGACTCCTGTGTGCAAGTTGAATTCACGCGATTCTTCACCGTAGACACGAACCCGTGACCTTGTAGAGCTGTAATGGGCTCTGATTAGGTTGACGAGCTTTAATGGAACCCCATCCGATAGCATGATGTCCCATAAACAACTACGGTCTACGGAGTCGAAAGCGGCGCGGAAGTCAATAAAGCGAGCTATCGTTTGCTGTTGATACCGTGCACGGTGCTCGAGGATCCTGCGTAAAGTAAATATTTGATCTACGCAACCCATCCCAGGGCAAAATCCACCTTGGTTAACTCTGGTGCGCAGATTTCTTTCGACGGAGAACCGATTAAGCAGGAGCGTTGCAAACACTTCAGCAGCGGTGTCGATTAGACTTATTCCGCGGTAATTGGAGCACTCAGATTTATCTCCACGTTTCGGCAGTTGTAGAATGATAGACATCCCCCAGTCTGATGGGAAAACTTCCGTCTCCCAGATCGAACAAAACAGCCGATGTAGCGGAGATAATAATACGTCGGCACAGGCTTTAATAAGTTCAACGGAAATTCCGTCCTCACCTGGCGATTCACCATTCTGCATTCGACGTAAAACACTTGATATCTCGTATTCTGATGGTGCCTCGCAGTTGACCGGGTATTCACAGCTATTTATCGGGGAAGTGAATAGTGCATTGATAGATGACGGGCGGTTCAGTAGCTGACTGAAGTGCTCAACCCACCTAACTATCTTTTGATGGAGGTCAAATATCATCTGTCTTGACGAATCTCGAAGGTTCGTACAAAAACCACAGCTTCCAGATGCTCTGCGAATCAGGCGAATATACATTTTCCGTTCGCAATGTGCAATTGTGGAACAGTTTACCTACTCAAGTTGTAAGATCTGGAAACGTTGAGCTTTTCAAGAATTACTTTGAAAAAAACATGGAGTACGCTGTTCAAGCATGGCCACCAATGTTACAAATGGACATGACCTTGCTGCAACTGGTGTACCACCGCGATACAGAACTGGTGACAGGACTATACAACGGGTCATACGAGGAGAGGATTGCAACTGTGAATCTGTTTGACTCCAGACAATTGTGTGTGACAGGCATTTGAGTAGAATTTGTGTTAATGCGTATGCTGTCGTTTTTGTTGACAAATTTCGATCGATCACAACCATGGATATACATTGCGAACACATGACAATTTCGTACTCCGTAGCGTTTTGAATGACTAAACAGTCCGATTATAGAAGAAAAACATCCCCGACACTGTTCACTGCGATAATCAGTTGCATCTGTACGTTGTCAGCAGGCAAAAACAGCGTCAGCTAATCTCCAGTTTCAACACGACACTTTACACGGTGTATCCAAATTGATCGTTCAAACACAACTTTTTCCCAACTCGTAGGGTGAATTTTAATAGCTTGCATATATCTTTTGCAAAAGTTTGCACCGCAAATGTAGCCTGTCGAAAAGTCGACCGCCTGATAATGACTCGG
>JACCGJ010003660.1:0-15804 GCA_013407085.1 Atriophallophorus winterbourni | reverse complement strand
AAAACAAGAGCATTCACTGGTATAGCAGCTTTCTTAATTTCCATGGCATCGGTGTTTGCTAGAATCATCTTCTTTGGTCAGTGTGCTATAAAGTGCGACGTAGGGGGGTGAATTGTCTTTCAAAATGTTACTATTTAAAATAATGTTGACTTAATATATCACACCTCACGCGTGCCTAACATTCCTAATGGCGATATGACAACCTAATTACCAAGTTCCAACGATGATTACCGCTAAGTACTCGACAAGTTATGGATGCAACTATGCGATAAAATTACTCTGACAACTGTTCCCCATCTTTTTGTTTCCTACCCTGATGCTTCAGATGAGAACTTCAGGTCGGAACACGAACGCCGATTCCGGATTATAATGATTAAGCAAAATAATTATATTAGGGTGAAATCTAACGCGGGGAAACCTGATGGTTAAACATGTCTCAGGACGATTTTGATGGCTGATGGATGCAACTCGGCATATTTCTGATGGCTGATACTGCCGCCTGGGATCTATGCTTGGATCGAAATTAGCTTCGTTATTGATGTCTGACTGTAACATGTACATTCATGCATTTTTGAAATAATTTAGTTCTCTAAGAACAAAAAAGAATAGCATATTACATTGTGCGAAAAGAAGTTCAGGGGAAATATTTTAGTTGAGTTGAATAAAAGGAAAACGACTTACTTAAAACAACAACGCCACTTCAAACCTACGGTATGGGCTACTTATATTTGAAATTGAGGACGGAATACTAGTTCTGGTGACGCATGAGTGCAGAAGCAGTTGAATTTTAGGTGAAGTGCTTTTGAAATTGGAGTTTATCCAATGGAATTTTGTGCTCAAAATCTTATCACAGCCGATTCACAAACGCGAATCTGGCTCTTGTCGTCATCAGGCGGAGACAGTATATGGGTACAGTGAGCCTCGAAACCGCGAATTAATGGTAAACAAAGTAATACGTGAATGCCACTGATCCATAAGGTTCGTACAGCGAAACATTTTGCTCAAACACAAATTCAAATAGTGATTCTTGGCCAAACATTCAATGGCTCGAGTCTCACGTAATCTCACTCTCTCCACCTGATGACGGCAAACAGCCGAGAATCGGTAGTGGAGTGTAATTTCGGGGTGTGTGAGCAACACATCACTTTGGTCATTCACAAACGCCTCGAGTGCTTGACCACGAATCACTTTGTGATTCTGTGTTTGGACATCGTGGTTCGTTTTACGAACCCAATGCAACAGTGGCATTCAAGGATAACTTTGTTAACCATTTATCCACTGTTTCAAAATTCACTATACCTGATTAATTTTGTCTACTTCGAATTGTTTCCGCAATAATTGGAATGTTTTATAGAATGACACAAACGAATCCCCACATAAATCCATATTTTTATGCATTTCCATTACACACCATCCATTTGAAAAATAATTGGAATTATATATCTTCCTTTTTGGTCCATGGGTTCAACTTCATCTAGATAGGCATGGGCACATGTGCTTGAACAAGTTGATCGCTATATCCAAACGTGGTCTACAATCGCGACGTTTTCAAACTTCACATAGATCGAGGTTTTAAACCACGCGCTGTTATACTGATCCTGTTGACATGGCAACATGCCAAAACTGCGAAACACAACAAATGATAATTGTGCGGATATTCATTTACTTGCAATGTCAGCACACAGGCTCAATATTATGAACTGCCTTCGCACAAGGATTCACAAAATATGCAAATAAAATCTGATTACAATATTGATTTAATTGTAGCATCATTGATTTGTTCGAAACTTCCCTCATCTGGGAGATTGACAATTAATTCTCTCCGGGCATTATGTGTTTTCGCGCGCAAACGCGTTTCCGGTCTTGGACATGTCAATCTACTCACCTAATGTCGTTGCCGGCTTTGTAAGAAGCGATCGATATTTTGTGAAATAATCAATAAGCTGGATTGCGTGTTCTGCATTTCGAAAAAATTCGGGAAGTACAGCGTTAATCTCGATTGGACATTTTTTGTTGGGAAACTTGCTTACGTTAAGATTGAAATTCACTGAAATTACACATCGATGTCTGGCAGCCTGGCTGTTAATGAACAGGTCAATTACGTACTAGTTTAAAGTTGACACATTTCCGGAAGTCCCGTTTACGAATGCAACCATAAGAAAAGTGCTTTGATGGGGTATTTGGCAACATTTTGCCTTCAAAAACTTGTGTATTTTGTAGACACATATTGAGCATAGAATATCAAGAAATTTATTAATATTAGTTCATGTCCACAGTAATGTGTTGCTCATATCCCCCGCAGTTACAGGGGCTTTCAGTGCTTGACGCCTTGAGTGCTTTGACCAAGAATCACTTTGTGATTCTGTGTCTGAACATCGTGTTTCGTTGTACGAACTCTATGCAACAGTGGCATTCAAGTATGACCTTGTTTACCGCTTATCCAATTTTTTAAAGCTCACTGAACCCAATCTTACTGTCTACACCTGATGACGGCTAACAACCAGAAACCGGTAGTGGTGTGTAAGTGCGGGGGATGTGAGCAACACATCACATTCGTCATCCATTAGCGCCTTGAGTGTTTGACGACGAATCACTATGTGATTCTCTGTTTGAACCCTTTGCAACAGTGACATTTAAGTATAACCTTGTTTACCATTTATCCACGTTTTCAAGGCTCACTGAACCTAAACTTACAGTCTCCACCTCATGACGGCAAACAGCCAGAAACCGGTAGTGGATTGTAATTTCGGGGGATGTTAGCAAAACATCACTTTGGTCATATATCGAAATTGTTCATTTTGGTAAACGGTATTCAGTCTAGATCGTTCAACATGCTTGTCAGTATCGATATTCGTCGAGGAGGTTACAAAGTTATCCTACATCTAGAAAACATATTCCCATCTGCATGTGTTTCTATCACACACACACAACCTCCAACAAGTTTCGTGTTGTTCGCGCTCATCTGGTAGGTGCAGCACGACCAGAATCCCCATGAATTGGACCAATGGAGTACTGGTAGTAAAGGTGGATATACGTACCCTTTTCTGGGAAATTTCCCGTTCGGAGCCCGATAACCCAGTTGATAGGTTGGTGACTGCACTTTTGCCTGTGCACCATACAACGTCCTTGGATAGGACAAGGGGCAGTGACTTTTGGAGCGGCGAGTCACATCCACCACGTCGTGATGTCAACATTATATTTTTGTGGCTTTTTATAGGGAGAACGCTTACCAGTTGAAAACCCACCACACCCTCAGACACCACCGCCGAACCTTTCGCTCGGAGCTCGGAGAACCGAGCCCGCCCAGCTGGCACCACGTGAAGGTATTTCGGCAAGCCAGCGGTAGTAAATGTGTGAACATTTGTAAACCACGTTTGAGGAGGATCGGAACCAACCCTTTATTCAATCACAAATGTAGATGAAGTTGAACCCATGTGTTCACTTGCAATTCGTACAAACGAATGAGGCAATGTTTCTTCTTTTTCTCTTCTTCTGAAATCTGGACCCAGTTAGCGTAGAAATTCGAGTGTAATTTTTTAAACGATGTTTATACTGCAAACAATATGCAGAGAGATCAAGAAGAGATCGTCTGACGTTCAAACGGAACCTTTTGTTGACAAATGGAAGAACTTTGATTTAGAGAACTTCATGATGATATCATGATAATTTCTGTCATGAGAAATATTGAAAATTGACATTTGAATTATTCCTAGTGTTTTGAGTTGAAATCGTACATTAATATCATAGGAACACATGAATAAAAATGTTATTTATATGTACTTTCGTGAAAAAATCCGTAAGATAAAGAACTTCAACGTAAAATCTTTTCGACACATCGTTTTATAATTGTGATATCATTTTAGATGTGCTATAAGAATGAGTGCATATATGGTTATGTTTTGTTTGGTCTAGAGCGAAGATGTTATTGAACTGCTTAGGCTCGGTTTCATTACTCAACGGTAGCATACAAGCGCTACTTATTTACCATTCTTCCACTGTTTCAAGCGCATGCGGATACTGATCCTACTGTCCCTACCTGATCAGTGCATACAGCACGAATCCGGTCGTAGGGTGTGTCTGATGAAAATACATTCAAATGAGCATTTTGTTCATTGTCATACGTTCGAGCCTTGCCTACATGAGTGAGGGCTCATGTGATTGAACAGGTCGGTCGTACCAACCTCACCCAAAATTGGCATACAAGCGTAACTTGTTTACCATTCTTCCACTGTTTTAAACGCATGCGGATCCTGATATTACTGTCCCTACCTGACGAGTGTAAACAGCCCGAAACCGGTCGTGGTGTGTGTGTGTGTGTGATGAAAATGCATGCAAATGAGCTTTCTTTCCGTATCCATTCACATTTCCATTTTCTGTGTGGATTGTCGGCGAAATTTGTTCGGCTTAACGCAACATGTTTTTGACGCTACTTACCTGGTGTTATTTGAAGCCTAATTAGAAGAACATCACTCGTGAGCCTCACATTTGATATACTCTTATCGGTATATATCATTACATTTTCACATTTTCATTCTCACCATATTCCTGTATCATTAGAAAGTGTTAACTTTTTCAACCATACATCCTTGTACTTTTGAATCACTTTGCGGCTTCCTACGTTGTACGCAATTCTAAGAATCTCGCTTTGCCTCTCAGATATAGTGATTACGGGTAAAAAAAAATTGAACTAAAGTTTCCGAGCTCTCAAAAATGGATATTACTGATCTAACGTCGTTTCTGTCGTACAAGTTTATTTTATCTTGAAAACAATTCCCCTCATATTTCATGACTTCTGTCCAACGAGTATATAGCTTCTTGGTATCATTCTCAAAATGAGTCGCTGATTTTTGAGAGAGAAAAAATTTCAGGTCACTTTTATTTGCTAATTATTTATATACCTTTTATTACTCACCGATCGAAAAAGATGTTAGTCAATTAGAACAATATGAGGAGAATAAAGCGGATGAGTCAAAACTTCCCAACTGATATTCATGCCCTTTTCTTGAGTGGATATGTTGTGTGTGTTCACGAGTTACCATGCTCCGCACTACTCGCTTCCTATTGAGTAATACTGACTGTTTACTTTGATAGAGCAATTCTTAGATCATCAAGATGAGAACAATATTTTACTGCTATGATTATAACTCATAATGAATCACTAAATGTGTATCTTAGAATAAAATGAACACAAACTACTTTGTGTCTAACCGTTGCCTTTTCGTTAGATATTCTGGTCAAAAATCCCCGTTCCATCTTTAGACACAATTCATGGCACAAATGTTTCTCCATGATTCCTGGAAGGTGAAGAAGTGCAAACCGTCAATCTTCGATTTACATGAACGCAGGTCAAATTCCGTGGATCCCGGTGTCAAAGTTTGGACATGTTTCATGGAGGTTTTTCTCTTTCTTTCTCAAAAATCGATGAATTATTTGAAGATGGTATCAAGAACCCATGCGATCATCAGATTAAAGTCATAGAAATTGAAGGCAACGATTGTGAATATTAAAATGAACGTAAATGAATGTTTTAGATAAAATAAACGCGTCAGACAAAAACGACATTACTTCACTGACATCAAATATTTGAGGGCTCAGAATCTTGAGCTTAATATTGTACTACAAATTACTATATATACAAGTCAAAGCAATATTTTTAGACAACTCATTATAAAACTCAGAAATGTCTTCAACTTAGGAGTCTTTAAATTGATGTGGTAAAATTCCGACATAACGTTCTTTGAAATCCGAAATATGCTTCACGTGTACCGTCGGTCAGCACTCATTATCTCAGACCGCTTTTTACCAGGCGAACTCGTTTGTTTCTTGATTCATGTTACGCTCCAGGGTTTCACGATTTCTTTCGAAACGTGTATGTGAACATGTTTCAGAGGTAATGTGTTGCTCACATCCCCATCCCTTACACACCACTACCGGTTTCTGGCTGTTTGCCGTCGTCAGGTGGAGACAGTAAGATCAGGTTCAGTGATGGGGATGTGAGCAACACATTACTTTGGTCATCCATAAGCGCCTTGAGTGCTTTGACCAAGAATCACTTTGTGATTCTGTGTCTGAACATCGTGGTTCGTTGTACGAACCCTATGTAACAGTGGCATACAAGTATAACTTTGTTTCAGAGGAGTTAACACGTAATCGGGGAAGCGTTGATCATTTATGAGCAACAGCTGCGCATTCGTGACTTGAAGAGAACATTGTACCCAGTGTCTTCAGAGCAAATTCTTTTTTTGGAAGCGTATTTTAGCTCAAGTGCACCCTTATCATTAGTGGACTTCCTCACATGAAATCTTCATACCGCGGATGTGATGGTCTATTCACCCGAAGTGAAGTTATTTCGCAGTGGGTATGAAAATTGTTGTTTAACTTTGTACGGTAATGATGCTGATAAGTTAAGAGCCTGAATATTACGAAAAAAATCTGATGATCGTTGGAAAACCCTTACCGACACAGACTTTTGTTTGATGGTGCGGAATTCCAGCGAAAACAAGTATGAATCGATTACACGTTCCAGCGACAACTTGTGCGGGATCTGTCGCTTGAAGTAGTCGGGAAACTGGGAACATTTTCAAGTAAATTCGCTTGAGTCAGTGGAAGATAAACACATTACATTGTAGGGTAGAGTGAGGTCTGATAGACTGTGTGCAATTCTTGTATACGATTATAATGTACATTGCGTAGTTCATATTTTCACAAAAAGTTAATCCGGTCAGCGATCCGAACAGTTTTGTCGGCATCACTATGAAAATGCAGAATACTTTTTGGTGGAAAAGCACCATTCATATAAGGACAGCCTATATTATTTCGCGAAGCCTTTTTTCCCGAAGTTCAAGTATAATACTCACCGACAAATAGTACTTACAAGTGCCTTCCTACCTATAGTCGAAGGTCGAAATATGAACCAAAAAAAAATCGATTTTTGCTATCCCAAGAAAATGCAATAGATTTCAATTAGCATCTGAAAACCTGTTCTTTTCGGTAGCACACAAATTAACATAAGCTAATCCTCTCTTTTTGTACTACTACAAAATGTCCATCTACACAACTCTTTCGCAAAGAGCGGCACACAGTAACAGAATGAATAAATGGAATCAAATGATGCTTTTACGATGTCTAAGATGTTGTTAAATACCTCTCTTCGACTCATGCAGTCCATCAATGAGCGACACATTAACTGCCAATCCTTGCATTCTTTTCCCCGAGGGGGTTTCAAGGAATCGAACAGGCGGTTGGCAGCCATGCTAACAACATGTAAACCTGTTGATGAGAGACATCGACACCTTGCATGACAACACTTGGTGGAAATTGTCATGACAACCGAGTAGGCACGTGCAGGTGTTACGTGTTCATCAGGAATGAGGTTGAACTAGCAAGTACGTAAGAGAAATAATTGTTAAAGATAATTCAATGTTTTTAATTGTCTAAAAAGCAATAAACTCAACAATAATCAGATGATGGTAAATATTGAAATGTAAATGTACAAAACAAAATAAGTAATTAGACTAAGCTGCAATTAAGTGTTCGGGAAACAAATAATTCCATAAAAATTCGTCTAATTTCGTTTTAAATTCATGCAAGCTAGTGAAGTGAGGAACGGTAGAAGATGAACTGTTCCAAGTAAAACAGACACGGAAAGAATAAAAATATCTTCTACAGTTCAGGCGGGAATGGGGTACGACCAGCACATATTCATGGGTCCGATAATTCCTCGTATCCCTTCGCGTGAATAAATCCTGTGAGGGATGGTCCGGTGTATGGAATGTTTTGTATATTAAGATAAGGTCTCCTCCGATTGGTCGAACAGATTCAGTTGAGCTATCCTTTATCTATATGGTTTGTTTCGGATGCTGAGAACTAGTTTCGTTGAGCGGTGATAGATTCGCTGCATAAGTTCAACATCCTTCTTGAGCCACGGAGACCATGACTGCACACCATATTCCATGGCTGGTCTCAAGTATGCAAACATGATCCTTGGGAATATCTTGGGTGAAAATTTCCCAAATACACGTTTGAGTCGATTTAGAACACGCATGTCCAGAGAGCCAAATCTTTTTCTTCACTCTATCTTTAAAGGACATGTGAACCTATATGTTATGTGAACTCTACTCGATTCCCCATATCTATGAGTCTGCATTTGTTGAAATTAAACGGTAGTTTGTTTTTCAACGACCAGCTGTGAAGCGTATCTTTTTGTAATAGCAGACAGTCTTCTGGGACAAGGATGCAACGACATATCTTCATGTCGTCTGCAAATAACGAAATGCTACACCAAACAATATCCGATTAGCCAATTGAACAACTTTCCAGTGATACCGAATGTTTCAAGTTTCTGCAGTTTGTAGGCTATGGTTAACATGATCAAATGCTTAGAATATATCTGGGTAGAAGGCGTAAATTGCTTGCCCTTTATCTACCGCGTGTGTTCAATCATCCAGCGTTACGAGTAACAGTGATAAACAGGAATATTTTCGTTTAAGCGCTGATTTCTCGATAGCAACTGATTATTTTTGAAATGTTTCATTAGATAGTTAACAATGAGGCGCTCAGGTAACAGAGTAACGAGTCGTAGCGATCTTCATCTTTATAAATAGGAGACATTATTCCGCGTTTCAATCTGTAGGAATCACTCCATTTCTCAGTGTTTGCTTAAACGTCTATGTGGGTGGTTTGTAAAGCGAATTCACACATTGCTTAAATATTCGCGGGGTTATTCCGTCGGCCCCGTGAGACCTTTCGGTTGTAAGATTAAATACACCTTGAAGGACGCGTTTCGAAGTGACATTTATTTCACTCATTGCAACCGTGGTTGAAATGGTTTCATTTAAAATGTTTATAGCATATTCTCTCGGGTTGAATACCGATGAATAAAACGTGGCTAATGCTTCAGCTGTTTCTGATGCAGTTGTTGTTGGTTCAGCTGATGTGTTCACGGAGGCAACTCCAGGTTTCACTTTAGCTTGATCGTTTGCGGTATAGCTCTATCATGCTTGATATATCTTATTCAAAGTACAACTTGTCTTGGATGACAAATTTGTTTACTTTTTTCCGCAGTAAACAGAAGGTTTCTCAGGTCTCGGATGATGGGTTTCGCTGATTGCGTCGCCAAACATTGCTTTTCACCTTTAACCACTTACTGTCATACTTTTGTTTAACTGTACCTAACACATTCTGATCTTGATCAATTTCCGTTGACTCGTGTTCCGTGATTGCTTCCCTGTTCCTTCGTACATGTTTTGGCTACCGTGATAAACGTTTATTCTCCTATGCGTTCTCTCCTACCTTCGTGGGACGTCTACTACATTACGATTTCGGCTTCTTAGTTTGAATTCAAGGTTTTTTGTTGAGTTTCCGAGGACAATTTTTGAGCTCAGTTCGATTGACGGTGGGCGATGATGTCTGATGAACATTTTAGAAAAATGCACGCAGTCCACCGATCTCGTTTCCGAGACATTGTGCGTTGGTGTAGATGCATTTCATAGTTGTTTTTCTCAACAAGGATGGGGTGTGGAAATAAGGCGAGCGGAGTGCAGAATATTTGTTAGGCCCACTCCTTCAGAGTCGGCATTTGAAGGTCTCACGCATGTGAGGATGCCTGATTGTTCTGGGGTTAAACTGCTTTAATGCAGTGATCTAAAGCGACGGCTGCAATTGTTTCTAACACGTCAACTACTGGTTGACTTGGTAGTGTTTCTATTGGATCTTGTGTTGCAATCATCTTTTCAATATGTAGTTTCGATGCCCTTAGTCTAATGTATCGTGGCATTAGTCTGCGGCCATTTGTTCAAACGAGTTTTGACCGTGTCCATATATATATTGTTACGCAAGAACGCTGTTTTAAGAAGTTCAGGAGAGATACCTTTACAATTTGTAGACTTGGGAATGCGGAACTTATCCGTCAAAGCTACATCATGTAAGCCAAGTCTATCACTGAGGAATCTTCAATGTAGCTAATCGCGTTTGCGCTGCATTGCTTTATTAGTTGCTTCATCAGCTTCTTGGACTCCAAAAAGGATTAAACTCCGATCATTCCTCTGTTTCGTTTGGTCTTGTTGCTGGTCCTTTCGGGCCCTTTCCCACCAGGGCACATCAGCAAAGATGCTTGCATAGGTCTCTGAACGCTCCCTACGCAGGCGAAAAGCGGATAGTTAGATTTGTTCCAGATTCCATTCAGAGTTGGTCGTGATTTTAAGCAGTCTTGGCTGGTCCAGATTTGCGGAACTAGGTTAATGATTCACTCGTATCAATGATAGTGGTTCAACTGTTTCCAAGTCCATGTTGCCGCACAACATTTTCTATTCTTTTTTTTTCGTGCTTTAGTATGTCCATTAGTAAGGTTAGTTCACGGAGTGAATGTACATTGTGTTCCTGTTGCCTTTGCTGGGTGCTGGACGTTTCAACTGCCATAGATCGAATACATATAGTGTCCACTTTACGAGTATTATGCAGCGTAATTTTTGGTTTTGAACCTGATGATATTGAACCTGACGGTTTTCCATGAACCTTCTGATGTATATGAAGCTTTGTCTCTGTAATTTTTTGCGGATAAGGATTGTTTTTGGCAGACAGGCCTTTATCCGTCGCATTTGTAAGTTTGGCTTTTGGACTTACCGGCACATTTGTCACAACTGGACCTTCGTGTTGAATGATCGGTGAAGATTTAGAGCTTATCTGACCGCTATTACCATCAGTGGTTTCCGATTTATCGGAACCTATAAAATCAAACTCAGAATACTGAGCGGTGACCAGCGTCTCTACCGATGCCTTCAACGTTTGTATGAGGAGCTCTAAGCTCAGCCTCTGATGATCTATGTTGCTTTACTCAACACTTGTTCGAGCAGCTAAATCTGCGATTAGTTCAGTTCGACAATTTTTGAACACGTAGCATACATCAGGCGTGTTTTCATCATTCAGGATCAATATCGTCTCTGGGGTCATTGATATGTCACATTTTGCGTGACACGTGACAGATTTGACCTCACCACTGACGACTTTCATGCAGACGACTCACGTTTCGCGAACATCTGATCGTTTCATGTTAACGGGGCCAACCAAAAGTACAAATCAGAGCACAAAGATCGATATGGTTGGGATTGGTTTGTGTGTTATTGTGTGGGTTTGACGGAAAATTTTGAGTTGTAGTAATGTTTTGTCACCCGATCTAGCCGCGAATTTGTCAGCTTCCCGTTGAGTATATTGGTGTGAAATTGATTTCACTTTGAGTAGTACTCAGTTGTGATAAACTTTGATGGCTTGATAGCAGAAACACAAAAGCGATTCAAATAAACGAACGAACAGCACAAAACCCACGGGTGACGCACACATAGAATGAAACGTACTAAACGGACAATTTTTGTATGAGTAGATCCCTCGTAGCAAACTTTCAGATAGATATCAACAAATCAAACCGATCGGATGAAAAGTATGAAACTTATATACAAAAATCTCAGAGTTCAAAATTTATCCAACAATACGTCATTTTCCACAGATTTTTGTTTGATGGTAATGAGGTTATTCTCGACCATGCGGAATTCCAGCGAAAACAGGCATGAATCGATTACACGTTCCGGCGACAACTTTTGCGTGATCTGGTACTCGAAGTAGTCGGAAAATTGGAAACATTTTCGAAGCAGTGGAAGCTAAACACATTACATTGTAGGTTAGAGTGCGGTCTCTTAGACGGTGTGCAATTCCAGTATACGATTATAATGCAGAATGCGTAGTTCATATTTTCACGAAATCATTTCGGTCACCCTGAGTCATATTCAGAAAGTGAGGCTAACACAACCTATACGTGCGACCAATCAATCAAAGTTGACGCGTGAGCCAATCAGTAGAATGTATTGATTTTCCGTTGAATTTGCATTTTGATCATTCTTCCCACTCCTCACATTATGATTTTTAATTAATCTTGTTTGTTCAGAGAGCCTCTGTGAGAGAAAAAAACGTTCCAGGTCAGGCTGTTGGCAGTATGGCAAACATAACGTCACCCTATATCGGTGTATTCTACAAAACACTTTGACTATGCTCGTACTTTGTAATCCACGAATGAGAGGCCACAGTGCCAGCGCAGTTTGCAGCTAAATATTTGGTAATCTGTGATTTCCTCTTATGTATCGTCATTCGCTTGTGAAACATTAGTAGCATACTGAAGCCAGTGATGCTGCAACATCACTGGGAAACTATTTAATTTCCTCAATACATAGGACCCAGGAGGACTGTTAAATATTTCGGCTGCCTAAAATAATCTTAAGTGTATTCTCAAATACAAATGATGGAATATAAATATTGCAAAAATCTACGTGGGTTAGCTAATTTTAGTTTGAATACACTATTTTGTAAACATTTCCTATAGAATAGCGCGCCTTTTTTCAAATTCAAACTGCAAAATCCATCGACGTCCTCTATTGTATATTCAAATGTGTCTACCACGGCGCATGCAAATTTGTACCCCACCGGAATTACTAATGTGGCCGTACACCAACCGACTCTAATTCCCACGACATTATCTCTGTAAGATCAAAGCGTTAATCCATATTTGATTGGATAAACGATAGGTAATTTGAATTTGGCGCACAAATCCCCAAGGTCGTTGACGAAGCACGGAAATTCGAATAATTTAGGTAACACGTTTTCATAGGCTAAAATTATTATACGAACATGCGAAGTGTGCAGATTTTTGAAACGTTTCGCTTCTGACACAGAATCATCGTCAGATCAAGTGTGATAGTCAGGAAAGGTAACATGGCTACATAGCATTCAACCCATCTCCTCTGATTCAATCCTATTGCAAAATAGCATAAAGTATAATATACTATACCACGAATATATTTTCAGTGCATCTAGTGTACAAAAATCATAATTTCAATCGCATTGTGGTGCTCGCAATCCAAAAACCTACACCGACCGACCGACTAAAAATCACATCAACTTCTACGCCTGGTGTCGATAAGCGATGTCAGATGACATCTGGATCATTCATCTACTATCTTATGTATCTGGATCCTTGTATTTTAACGTAAAACAGCCTTACCTCATTCTTACGTTTGAAATTAGTTCCGGACGTTGCTATATATACCTCAATTATCGATTTCAAACGCAAACTCATCTTCCGACAGCACTTCGAGTTCAAATGTGTTGGCGTTAATGTTCGCTTGGGAGGTAATGTTGACTCTGTGAACAAAATTATTTTATTTTGGGAGGATTTCGATGTGAGGAGGTTTAACAAAGGCTGTTTAAAGTGTTTCGAGTGTTGTTCCGTCTAATAAATTGTATACCGATTAAGTCACTTTTTGACTTTTTCATTTCAAGACGGCATTAGAATCGTGCACTAGACATAGAACGTCAACCTTAAACAAACAGGAACTTATACATAAAATAAATCAAACGATGGTCGGAGAAGAGATTTGATTCAATCGAAAGAAATCAGAGAGAACAAAACCGTTTTATTGTTAATGTGTCAAAGTAAATTAACGGAAATTTACATCACGTTTACTCATAAGCATGAATAGAACCCAACCGATCGATAAGATTCGAATTTCTCACGAATTCAAATGAATTCGCAAACTGGGTTTCCGAAAGCCTCACGTGACCAAACATGTGACAAACTCGGCGTTCAAACTCAAGGTCAAAAAGGTTATGATTGGTTAATGATAGAGTAGGGAAATGACGTTGCTTAAGCAGCGCAGAGACGCCATGCTTTTCACGTCCGATATTTTTTACTTGTGAATTTAGACTAGTGTGCTCAGCGTCAAAGTATTGCTCGACCTTTGGGTGTTTGAAGTTCCTTAATTTATCGCACGAGTTTTTTGCATGATAGTCTTCTACTGATACAGATTTAGAAAATGAATTCTCGCCTTCCAGCTGATTGTGGCGATGTAGCTGAGGCGCGTTAACATGTCAAAACTGAGGTGTGACACTTTTCAATGTATGTTTCGAATTCAATTAAGCGACGAATAATGTTGAACATGGTATGTAGGAAATTCCAACAAGCTGGACAGGAATAAACACAATCTCTACTTTGTAAATATCGTGAAAGTGATAAATAGAATAATTCATGTTGTATTGGATATTGCTGTTTTATGAAACTCGTTGATATAGCGTTTTAACTCTGATATTTCAACAAATTGTTTTTATTTATCTCGTGTGCACTCTCTATCAGCCAGAGATGTGAGAAGATACTGAAAATCGCCTCAAATATAACAATGGCTACATCAATCAATATGTTTACTGAGTGAAGTCATTACACTGGAAGCGTTCATGCTACTCAACTTAGAGCTTGTTACTTGCATGTTAGACTCAGACAATCTGATAATGGGAACAATGAATGTAGTAAGGTTTATTTATAACAGCCTGTTTACTAAATCCTCTCTAATCGAAAACTTATTCCACTGCAAATTTAACGACCTTCATTTCAAGTTCACTCGTGTTATGACAACGAATTTCTCACAACAACATTGAATCAGAATGGTAACATCAAACCAATTTCCGAATTAATGAACCCCGGTCAAATCAACGGCGTGTAATTTCGAAAATGTGCCGAAATGTTGCGACCGGGGAATCATAAAGAAAAGTAGCGAATTGCCGTCTTCTCCGTCGACTTCCGGTAACCAGGTTACGTTTGATTGATGGATGGATGGGCGAGTTTGTTACATCAGACCTCAAGTTCGGTTGGGAGGCGGAGGGGATGTAGTGAGAGTGATTGGCAATTCCGGAAGTTGGCGTGATTGAAGTGTGCAGTCGACTGAATGAGGACAAATTTCGCTTTGAAAAATCGATTGGTAAAAATTCGTCACGTGATTGTAAGGTCTGACGAATGGCTTGTCGTGGCAAATTATGAAGCTTATAGTAAACAATTAAAGGAGGATACAGCGTTTTTCAAACCCGAGTAAGAATAAAAATCGGTTATGCTCGAAATTATATTTTTCGATCATGCGCGAACCTGTATGCTTCCTATCAATTGTACTCAGTGTTCCATGTCAAATTTAAATTGTTTTCAATTAATTTAGTAAGAACTATGAAGATTTTGCTGCTCCAGCGAGGAGAAACTCTTGATGAATATTGAAACCACATAATTTGAAAACAATATATGTTTTTTGGTTATTGCGATGTGCTTGTAAGCCTGAAGCTATTATGTCTTGGCTTCAAAATGATATCGTCAACTCGAATATTTCGATGTAGTCATTTGTCCTTATTCCTGAAAGTTTGGTGTGCAGAAGTCGTGTTTGTTTTTTGCGAACTCGTTTTTGAGTAGTCTGTTGTTGCAGTTTTTATGTACTAAGTGACTTTTGAGCACATTCTGAGATTGTGATTCACGGTTGGATCAGATTGACACGAACAAAAGTTTTAATCACGTGTGCCAGCACACATAAAGATGGTATTAGACCCATGGTTGTGAACAAGATTTTCAAGCATTCCAATCGCACACCCCCCACTACCGTCCTAGTGCTATTTGCACTCTTCAATTTCTGTCAGTACGCTCGAAACAGCGGAAAAATTGTAGGCAAGTTTAGCTCGTAAATCTCTGTTGGTCAGCCTAGCACGACCAAGCTGGTCGATCACATTTTACATTAGCACATGTGGACAATGTCAAAACCTATAAACGGTATTTTAGAAACGATTTTTTATGGCGTACGTGTGATGGAAACACGCGAAAACATGCGTTTAACACTATTCACTTGTGTTTGACCACATGTGATTTGAGCTAGTTGATGAGATGTAGCACATTCCATATCAAGATCAAATGGCCATGCTATGATTGACTGATTTTACACAAAGGCGAGTAAAGAGTGGTGT
>JACCGJ010003658.1:0-20522 GCA_013407085.1 Atriophallophorus winterbourni | reverse complement strand
TAAATTTACGAAAGTTACAATAAACGAACGCTGCATACATATTTAACATAAATTTCATTGAAAAAATATCTGTTGAATCTACAAAAAAGTTTGGGAGAATGATGCATTCTGAAACCTTACACTCTTCTCGCATTAAATTTCGTAAAACATCTACGCCAAGTAATTGCACTGTCAGATTGGACAGCGACACCTCAGATATCCTAAACTAATCGAAAAAATTTCAGAACTCAGAATGACACTAGCAAGTTGCAATAAAACCTAAAATAATTCAAATCTTCTTTTGTCACCGATGAAGCCAATATAGGTAAAAATAATAATATATTCTTGGACATCAGGCATGCAATAAATGATCAGTTTATCAAAATTTGAAAACAGCAAAAGAAAATACAACAGTGCAAATGACCGAAGTGAGTGGGATTTTTAAACATTTTTTCCGTTCAATAATGGGAACGAATATACAGTAAGTAAGAAAAAATTCCTAATGTCTAATAACAATAAGGTTTCATTCACATTTTATCAGGATTTACAAATGGCATGGATGCGAAAAAATGGAGAACAGAAATGGAAAGTAATTATGAAATAAGTAAAGTGAATTGTAATGAAGTTGTCATAAAAAAATTGATAAATAAATTATATATTCATCAATTCACGTTTTTTACGGGAAGATTGGATGAAGAGATTGAAAAGGGAACATAAATTCATCAGGATAAGAAAATCTAAGAAATTGTGGAGGGTTAGAGAGGGTGTAAATAATAGCATGATGCAAATCAAAATATATTTATTCGAGATAAAAAATTCATAGAAAACATGTGTACAGAAACATATCCAAGAGAAAATTTATCGAAGAATATAATCCTCTTCAACGTAGGAAATAACTTCGCTTTAAACAATATAAATATGCTTCCTTTCAGCATATGGCATCGCAATAGAATGAATCTCCTCAGTCCGACTACGTAAAAATAATAAAAAATAAATAGATAGATAAACAATTAGTTTTATTTTTGGATATGAAAGGCATGCTAATAGTGATTCATAATTGTCATAATGTATGTAGAATCATATTGTAGTATGTACAATCGCGAATAAACTTTCAACGTCACTTCTGCAGCGGAATTTTACGTTCAATAAAATGGAGGTTATACTGCATTTAGAAATTGCTTCCAGATAATCAGTAAGTGATCTCTTATTATACAGGAAAAATATTGGTATTGCGACGAAGAAAATTCAATGGATGTTCCAGAAAGCACGGAAGTTTATCTGACCCCAATTTCATTAAAATTCTTAGGCATAAGATTTGCTTACCATCAACTCGATAATAAAAATCTTTTGAAGTGTATACTGCGGTTCTCGAAAGTGGTCATGAAACCTGATTAGGCACCAAGTATCAGGAATTTAACTACAGAAAGCGCAAAGTAATCAGTTTCTCTATAACTAACACTTCCTCTGAGATGAGCAGATGCAACGTGAATATTAGATTGAAATTAACACTAATCATTCTTCACGTTCAACACCACCTGATTATTATGTTATGTGCGAAACACAGATTGATTGATTGCCTAGTTTACATAAATTTAGACAAACACGACTCATTTTCCCAAACCCACTTGCATTTTGAGATATAGTAATCAGGCAACCTAACCGAAAAATTGTGATGGCAAAAAATAATATAAAAGGTTCATATAGTCTAGATGACAATATCGAAACGCATCCTCAGTTTTTGAGGAATAATATCTTACCATATCAAAATGTAATCACTTTCACGAGCTCCTTCTATACCTGTTTTAATATTCATCCGTATTATAATTAAGTGACTATTATACAATATCCATCCATTTATAATAATTTAATCTATCAACTTTTATTTCATAACTAATATGTATCTTATCCCACGTATCAACCATACTTTAATCATGAAACAAAATGTTTACAGAAAATAACACTAGAATTCTAAGCCTAAAAAATTGAGCAATAAACCCATCTCAAATCCTTTTTCTTCTGATCTCTGCGTTGTTTGTTTCCTTGCTATCAATTATACCTAAAATTCAAATATTAAAATCATACCTTTCTTCTAAGTCTGTAGGCATTATTCTCATAACTGATTCCTGGACTCGTGAAAATCAGTCTGATCCGAAACTCGTGATATCAAAATACCTGATATTTAAAAAGAACTGCACTTTAAAATGAAGTGGCGGTAGCGTTATTTAGGTTTACTCAAGATTTAAAGCTGATAACATAACAACTCCGAATTAATCGCAGCTAGAAGAAAGTATATGTATAGGACTACATATGCTAGATCATTTAATAGATTGAACCTACTAACCACCAGCTTCAACTTCATTTATCCTGGATACATCAAATCAAGATTTTATAGAAGCGTCTTTATATCCCACAGAACATAAAATTATTTCTCGTGACTTCAATATGTTTAATTTAAACTGGCACAAACGCAGTAAAATTAGCTCTCCTACATCTTTTATGGAAACTCTCGAATTACAAGGTTACAAACAATTTATTGATAGGCCGACTAGAAAGGACAACAATCTTGACTTAGTCTTCACATTAATATAGCCCGAAGAAACTTGCGAATATTGTCTGCTTTTTTAATGACATTCATAACATATTATATCTTCATCTACCATGCACATAAAAACCTACCATGGAGGTCAATAAAGTGTGCGTGACATAAACTGGAACCTACTTTCAACACTTATAAGGATCACACACTTGTCCCAATTCTTCCTTTCCAATAATTTTCTAACTATATTTTCTACATTCCTTCCAAAAGTTATCAAGTTGCTTGATAGAACTAGTAGTCTTGAAAAGCGCATGAAGCTAACTAGATTAGAGAAAATGAAAAAAATAGGGAAGATTGCACTGTAGTTGCAATACAAAATTATGTTATTGTCGCTGGTTTACATTCATATGAAATATTGAATGATCACAAACCTAATCTAGATTACACACTGCGATCTTCAGAAAATAAAGCACTGAACAGTTTTGACAATGCGAAATCACTCAGCAAATTATTCAAGTATCCATCAATAGACTTAATGATTATGGATTTCATTATTCAAGATCAAACTTTAAATACTGTAGAAATAAGAATAACAGACCCTAAAGCAATCTGCGAAGAATTCCTTCCATTTTTAATACTACCTATAATAATTCAACCTATGAAGATTACACTAGACTATCAGAGTCAACTAGTGTATTGCAAACTATAGACATATATCACAATGACATTAATAAAATCTGTATGGAAACTACGTTAAGCCTCAAGTCAGTCATAGTAGGCATACCACCAGCCATTTGCTGAATGTGTCGTGATGGTTTAAATTTTCATATACTGAATTTATTTAGCACTTAAATAGAATATGTAATCTTCCCTTTAAAATGGAAACACTCTGTTGATAAACCCAGACATGAATCTGGATTGAAACACACTGAATCACATTTTCCCCCAATTAACCACACTGCAATTCCATCTAGATTACTTAAAATAGTCTAAAAGTTATTATAAAGAATTTGTCTCCAATGTTTTAATCTAGAGCTCAACATGAATTAATGAATGAAATATCTTGCATTACGTGCCAGCTCGAATACCTTAACTATATCACTAATTCCATTGAGGAAGGTCTTGCAGTCGTAGTTGTCTTCCTATATATGAATGAAGCTTTTGATACTGTTCTACATAAATTATTTTTATCCAAAATGATATGATATAGGAGATAATCTTTTTTCTTGCCTGATATCTTTTCTTACTGATCCCACATACTCCGAATAAATCGGTGGCAACAGATCTTACAGCCTGCCGATTCGAAGTAAGGTATTTCAAAGTAGCGTATTAGACCCGATACTATTTCTTTTTTATACAAACGACGTACACGCTGTCATTTCTTATAGTAAACTCTTCTCATTTGCTGATGACTTGAAAATCGTTATTGCTTTTCTAGCTATTGGAGTAGAAACGTACATAGCTAGACTGAACGATGAATTATCTGCACTTAGAAATTGGGGGACATTATATGGTCTCACGTTCTCAACCACAACATCAGTTTACATGCCCATAAGATGTGCAATACGGAATTACTCAGTTTTTCATATGAATAATGCTATTTAACTGATAGACAGCAAACGTGATTCGAAATTTTAACATTCCGCATCACTAATTTTTATTGAACAGTTGAGCGATCTTATCACTAAAGCCAAGCAAAGTTTGCGCATTATACACAAGTCTATAAATCAACCTCATTGCAAAATGTAGATCTTAAAATTATTAACCAATCCTCTCCTAGACAATAGCAGCATGAATAGGTCAGATAACAGTTTTAGAAAAGATACAACATTCTTTCTGGAAATCCATTATCAGTTATAATACGAAAGAAACATATAGAAAGTTATATACAAGTGAAACTCGATCCGTTATGGTTTTGCAGACTCAGACAAAATCTCATTTTATTAGTTGAAATAATGTCGGCGTGTAACAGGGACATAAGATGGAATCTTCATATATTGCACGATTTTAAGTACAACTAGAGAACCTAGGAAAAAAAATAAATTACCAAGGTTCAGTAAAAAAAGTACGGAACAATTTCTACTTGACTAAATTTGCTAAAATGCGGAATGTTCTTTCGAAATATATTAGACTTGGCTTCTTTTCACATATGCTCATCTTGATTCATTCATTACAATAGAAAAAATATCCAAACTTTTATGTTTCAAACAAGTTACTATCTGTACAAATGTTATCCAACTATTTTTACGGTTGTTAACAACAACAAAAATGTTTGACACTAACATATGTATAATTACCGTTTCATTTGATGTACTTATTCATGAAAACAGATGATCATGCATGGCATGACTTGGTGTATCCAAAAATATACATTATTCTTATTACTAGATGTTTTGTCTGATGATATAAATAAATGTTGATGGTGTAAGCCTCCTTCAACCAAAGATGTACATCACAATCGCATGATTTTTTCATGTTTCACAGCTTTCAGAATTTCGAAACAGTCCGATTCCAAAGAAAAAATCTGTTACACAGCGCTCGAAAAGGCAAGTAAAAATTGGTCGATCAGCGTCAAATGCACGCCGGGCGGCGTGATGTGCGTTCAGAAATTAAAAGATATATGTGTTCCACACCACATTGTGGACAACGCTTTAAACAATGCCTCTAATATGAGCGGTCAAGAGCAAGTTCTTTTTAGCTCGGAAGCTTAATGACAAGAGATTTCGTGTCTCCTTTTCAAACGTCTTTGTATCGCAGTTGCTGTCTGCCCAAAGGTCAAGTTCCTCCTTCCAACTCACAATAGAGTAGATATTTTGGAATACGATCATTTTCTCATTCTGTGGACGTTGCCAAGCCACCGCTGCCGGTGCTGTCGTAGTAGGGTGAACACGCTCTTTAAACCACCTTTTGAAACCACTTCAGCATTAGTCTCTTTTTCCATCCACGATATGTTTAACATATGATGAAAATCATTCAGCTCACTTTCGTGTCGTGCGTGTGTGGTTCATGTTTCACTGAAGTATATTAAAGCATTTAGTACGCACACGCGTTGTACCATCATCTTAATCTTTACAGTCAAATTGCGGTTACCACAAACAAAAGATTTCAATAGGGACAAAATGACAGTTACTCTTCCAATCCGCTTATCATTTTATGTGCCTAGCGAGAGGTTATAGGCAATATTTGAACCAAGATATGTGAAATGATGTATTGGTTAAAGCTGGCAGTTTCGAAAAGTAATGATTGGAGGCGATAAAATCCCTTGACTAAGGACTTCCGTCTTACTCATGCTGATTGTTAGCCCAAATACTTTGCATGCTGACGAAAAACAGTCATTTAGCGACTGGAGTTGTTATTGGGAGTGAGCAATAATGAGTGCATCGTCGACAAACAGGAAGTCATGGATTTGCACATCCCGTGCCTTGCTTCGTGTTCTCAACCGGTTCTCGTTGAAAAGGTTGCCATCACCTCGCGGGCGTTGGTAAATGCCTTCTGTTTTTGTCCCAAAGGCATGCTTCAGAAGCAGAGCAATGAAAATGCCGAACATCGTGGTAACAAAAACAACCTTTGTTTGACGCCTCGGCGAATTTTGAAAGCTTTTAAACTGCAACCGTAAAAATGGACTGAGCCCTTCATGCCCGATTGGAACGACATAACGAGTTTAAAAAGTCTTATGGCAGCTTATCATATCAAGCATTTTAGAAAGACCCTCTTCATGGACGCAGTTAAATGCCTTTGTTGAATCAATAAAAACAGCGTATAATTGCCTGCCCTGTTCTCGAAGCTGATCTTAAAGTTGTCTTGGGGAGAATATCATGTTAACGGTTGATCTTTCCTAGCGAGAGTCACTTTGAGATTTGGAGTAAACTCCATCAGCTGAAATTTGTAGCCGGATCTGTAAGACATCAGCAAACAATTTGCCTACAACATTCAGAATGGATATTCCTCTGTAATTGTTTCAGTCGCTTCTATCACTTTTATTCATAAATAGCACTAACTTCGTGTCTCGCATTTTTTGTGGGACGCACTCCTCCTGCCAACACTGACTAAGCAACAGTTTAGGAGGCTGTGATAATGCTGCTCTACAGCATTTGACGAGCTCAGGTGGTATTCCGTGGTCACCAGGGGACTTCCCATTCCCTAAGCGATTAATTGCCCTATTGAGCTCATCAATATTAAGGGGAGTATTTCGATTTTTAATGGATAATAACCGCTCAACATTTTTTAAGTACATACGATAAAACCATACTTTGCCTTGTTTAGGGAGGAGAAAAGTGCTCTACCCATCTTTCCATCTGCTGAGATTTATCAAGAATCGGGTTACTTGGTACAGACTTAACGGGAAAATGTTAAGTTTGTTTAGACAAATTGCTCTATTGATCTCATGATGCATATCCTGAAAATGTTTAGTATCCGCAGTTATTTTGATCCTGAGGCTAATTTCAGTTCAATAGTCATTTGCACATAGTCTTCCAATCTGTTTAGAATTATTTCTAGCTGCACTTAGAAGTTGTAGGTTTTTATCTGTCGGCATAACTTTCAACTTCAAGAATGTTGACAGATTCTCATAACACGGCAGTGATCTCAGGAGCTGTTGCTTCAAACCAGTCGCTTGTTTGTGCTTTATTCGGATCGTAATTCGGAAGTGTGACTCGGTATATACAACTTTTTAGTGATTACCAGTTTTCTGAAGCAGATTCGAGTTAGGTTGGTTTTACCTACTACGAAACTTCCGAGACAGTATTGTCAAGGCTCGTAATCTGCAACAACTAGAACATTAAATTCCCCAATACCACCAAACGTTTTATATTGAAAACTTTCGGATTGCTATGATAACAAGCGTCTTTATCAGTAGGCGTCGCAGAGACCTCGGTGAATAAACTTTGACCGAATTAATAGTACCAGTAATGCACTTCAGATTTGGAGTCTAAATCGATTCGTTACAGCTGCTGCTTGGTTCCGATGCTTTTTGTACGACGTTTCGCACGGTAAACCTAACTTCATGCAGTGGAGGCTCATCAGAACCGCTTCCTTTCCAAAAAGTTGTAATCTCTTTCTGTTAGCATATCATTTCTGGTAATCGCGTCTCTTGTGATGCAGCCACGTCGACCGTTACCCTTAATAATTCATTGTTAATCATGGCTGTTTTTTACGCTTCTGATATTCGAGATCATTGACCGGACGTCACATATTCCCAGTTTCAGAGCTGAGTTGTTGGTTTGTGGTTCCGCAAATCCTACCCACCATGATGCAAGCCGAGCCGGTTGGCTGTGATGATTTGAATAATAATCAATACTAATCATTGATCCCGTATTTCAAATTCTCGTTGTTAGAGTTGCATTAATTAATACACACTGTAGTTCGCGTGAGCGTGGTTTGTTCTCACTTACGTTCTTGGGCTGCTTATTCAATTCAATATAATTCAATTCATTACAAATTGGCGTCGCGAGCAGGATGGATCAACCGACTCTTGAACCATTAAATCTTTATTCTAATCCTGGAGAAATTGAAGAGTGGGTCGAACGATTCGAGCTGTGGAGCAGCATTCGGAAGGACGTCAAGCCGGAGAATAAGTCAACATTTTTCTTGACCTACGGGGGACGTGAATTATATTCGTTACTTAAGAACATATCCTATCCAAAGGCTCCTGCATCACTGCCGTTCCAAGATTTGAAGACACTCCTACTGAAGCATGTCATGCCGGTGAATTTCAAAGCTACCGAACGGGCAAAATTCAACACACTGGTCCGAAATCCTAATACAAGCTGCCGTGAGTTCATCCTTATTCTACAGAAACAGGCTGCTAAATGTGAATTCGGTGATGTATTAGAAGATAATTTGAGGGATCGTCTCATTGCTGGTATAAACAATGTTGACCTACAAAGAAAAATGCTGATGAAACCCGACCTGACATACGCCGAAGCCCGTGAAATCTGCGAGCAGCGGGATGATGTGACTGCTGCGACAACCGAACAAGGTGCCGTGTTCTTTCAGAAAAGTTCACTCAGATCCAATCAGCCAAGACACCGGCACCAGGCCAACAAAACAAGTGAAAACCAAGCCCGAGACAAGACCGTAAAGCCGATAAATAAGTGCATGTCGTGTGGTGATCTTCACTTGCGGTCAACTTGTCGATTCCGCAATGCAGTGTGCCATGGATGCGGTAAGAGCATACATATAAAGAAGGTTTGTCGGAGTAAACAATGCAACCTGACCCAAAAGAATCCAGTGGTCAATCAGGAGGATGACGGTTCACCTTATGTTCTGCAACTGAAGAGTCCAGCACAACAATTCATCTACAAATCCTTGCAGTTCGATTCAAGTGAAACTGCTGAATTCATCGTCGATACCGGTAGCAGTGAATCAGTCATTCCCGCCGAAATCTTGAACCGGTTGGCCCCAGAGGCGCGTGTGCAACCGACCAACGTTAAACTTCGTGGCGTTACCGGACACAATTTGCCACTGACAGGTGAAACCACCTTATTTGTAAAACAAGACAAGGAGATTTCAATTCCAGTCCGATTCCTGGTATCTAAAAGCAGTCCTGCAATCCTCGGTCTGAAAGCCCTGCGAGCCCTCAAGCATCCTGTATCGCTGAATATTGTGCCCGTTGAGAATTCAAGAGAACAAATTCAGGCCGACTTCCTGTCTAGGCACGCAAAACTTTCTCCAGCGGAAGCATGCTGTCTCATCTCCCAATCATGTGCCGTTTCCCGTGAGCAACTACGAACGTTCACGAAGAAGTACTATTCAACAGTTATGTCAGACATACGGAACGGTTGGCGTCCAGATGTGCGGAAGAAATACCTACGCCTTTACCAGATCCGTGATGAGCTACTGATACAACCGGACGGTGTGATTTGTCGGGGAGACCGATTGCTCATCCCGCTACAGTTGAGGAAGCCTGTCTTGGACGATCTACATAAGGGCCATATGGGCATTGAAAGAATGAAATCGTTGGCACGGCAAGAGGTTTGGTGGCCAGAAATTGATGCCGATATCAGAAGTACAGCTATGAACTGCGAGGCTTGCTTGCACAAAATCAATTCACGCCCAAGGGACTGGACACCATGGCCCGACAGTTACCTTCCCTGGCAACGAATCCATGCAGATTATTGTGGACCGTTTTTGGGAAAGTACTTCGCACTTGTGATCACCGACTCGTATTCCAAATGGCCAGAAGTCTTTCTGACAACCACAGCAACGACGGCGTTCACAATGCAAGCTCTAAGGAAGTGTTTCAGCCGTGAAGGAATCCCACAAGTACTTATCACTGACAATGGTGCCCAATTCTGTTCCAATGAGATGAAGGAATGGCTGGATAGCATCGGGTGCCGACACTTACGAACTGCCCCGCGGCATCCATGTTCCAATGGCGCTGCAGAGAATCTTGTGAAAACTATCAAGAGTGCTATTTACTCAGCAAATCCTGGGAGCTTCCAAGCCTTGGACGTATTCATTGATAACTTTCTACTGCAATACCGTAATGCCGTCCATTGCACGATCAGAGAGAGCCCAGCCAAGTTGTTCAAATCCAGGACACTCCGAACTTCCCTACACCGAATGGATTCGAGTGATGTGACTTATTTCAGAGGAAACGACTTGAGACCCGCTCATGGCATCGTCACGCGACAAATCGGAAATTCAATGATTGAGATCACTGACCTAAAAGATGCAAGTGTGCACCAACGTCACAAAAGTCAAGTACAATTCAAAAGGTCAGTAGAGGAAAACATCAATCAGGAATCAACGCATCAACCAGAACCAAGTATGGAACCTCAGGAGTCAACTGCTCTTAGAAGGTCTGCGAGGTTGGCGAATCGGAACAACGCAACAATTTCGAGGGGGGAAGGTTGTGGTGTGGTTCCGCAAATCCTACCCACCATGATGCAAGCCGAGCCGGTTGGCTGTGATGATGGTTTGAATAATAATCAATACTAATCATTGATCCCGTATTTAAAATTCTCGTTGTTAGAGTTGCATTAATTAATACACACTGTAGTTCGCGTGAGCGTGGTTTGTTCTCACTTACGTTCTTGGGCTGCTTATTCAATTCAATTCAATATAAGTACTATTCAACAGTCATGTCAGCCATACGGAACGGTTGGCGTCCAGATGTACAGAAGAAATACCTACGCCTTTACCAGATCCGTGATGAGCTACTGGTACAACCGGACGGTGTGATTTGTCGGGGAGACCGATTGCTCATCCCGCCACCGTTGAGGAAGCCTGTCTTGGACGATCTACATAAGGGCCATATGGGCATTGAAAAAATGAAATCGTTGGCACGGCAAGAGGTTTGGTGGCCAAAAATTGATGCCGACATCAGAAGTACAGCTATGAACTGCGAGGCTTTCCTGCACAAAATCAATTCACGCCCAAGAGACTGGACACCATGGCCCGACAGTTACATTCCCTGGCAACGAATCCATGCAGATTATTGTGGACCGTTTTTGGGAAAGTACTTCGCACTTGTGATCATCGACTCGTATTCCAAGTGGCCAGAAGTCTTTCTGACAACCACAGCAACGACGGCGTTCACAATGCAAGCTCTAAGGAAGTGTTTCAGCCGTGAAGGAATCCCACAAGTACTTATCACTGACAATGGTGCCCAATTCTGTTCCAATGAGATGAAGGAATGGCTGGATAGCATCGGGTGCCGACACTTACGAACTGCCCCGCGGCATCCATGTTCCAATGGCGCTGCAGAGAATCTTGAGAAAACTATCAAGAGTGCTATTTACTCAGCCAATCCTGGGAGCTTCCAAGCCTTGGACGTATTCATTGATAACTTTCTACTGCAATACCGTAATGCCGTCCATTGCACGACCAGAGAGAGCCCAGCCAAGTTGTTCAAATGCAGGACACTCCGAACTTCCCTACACCGAATGGATTCGAGTGATGTGACTTATTTCAGAGGAAAAGACTTGAGGCCTGCTCATGGCATCGTCACGCGACAGATCGGAAATTCAATGATTGAGATCACTGACCTGAAGGATGCAAGTGTGCACCAACGCCACAAAAGTCAAGTACAATTCAAAAGGTCAGTAGAGGAAAACATCAATCAGGAATCAACGCATCAACCAGAACCAAGTATGAAACCTCAGGAGTCAACTGCTCTTAGAAGGTCTGCGAGGTTGGCGAATCGGAACAACGCAACGATTTCGAGGGAGGAAGGTTGTGGTGTGGTTCCGCAAATCCTAACCACCACAATGCAAGCTGAGCTGGTTGGCTGACCTCTCCTCCAACAGGATGTCAAGTTTCGATTGCCGATAACGCCATATTGATTTATCGATTTTCCGTTATCGTTATCACTCGCATTCCACCGATTTTCTGTTCGATAACTCAGTGAACAATATTCATGTGTTAAATACGATTTTTGTACATAATCAACTCACCCGTTAAGCACATTATATTCTGTTTGCCGTGCCGTGACTTCTCAATTCGATTTGTGTTGGGATTCGCATTTCAATTCAATTCCATTACAAAATAAGTCGATTTCGCTACGAAATTTAGGCATTTTGACAATGTCTCAAAATCATGAGTAGGCACATAAATAAATGGAACTTAAATAGCTGCATTTTATAACTGAATCAATGATATTCTTCCTCAGTCATGGTACCCAGGCTTGGATGGAATATTCCATAACAGGACGTATATACGTGTTAATTACCCGGGGTAAGGTTTCGGGCGTAAAAATCCGGAATATTCTTTTGAGAAGACTCGAGATACGGCAAGATATATTGTACACCATCCGGCAATGATGTCCAGGCTTAAGGTTAAACGAAACCCATATACCAAGATCTTTTTCTGTGGTGGTCCAGACGACATCTTGCGTGCCAAGCTGATACGTGTGGTGCAGAGATTTTCCAAGCTGCAGCATTGTACGTTTCGCAGGGTTAAATGGTAACTCATTTAACGGAAACCAACGAAATAAGGTGCAAAGTTCCTGTACAGTCAGCCATACAGTCATTAACAGACCTGACACGTTTGCATATTTTAATATCATCCGCAAATAGTATCAAGTTGCATCCAATACCCTCTACTATATCGTTCATATACACCAAGAATAGAAGAGGTCCAAGCACCGAGCCTTGCGGAACGCCACTCGTGACGTCTATTTTTCTAGATAGTGTGTGGCCAACGCGAACTTGGACGTGTCTATCAGTAAGATAGTCCCTTATGCAATTCAGCAATATTCCCGCAATATTCCATAGGATTCGAGTTTTTTAATTAAGATGTAATGGTTGTCTCTATCGAAAGCTTTAGAAATATCGATGTAGCAAGCATGTACAGCCTCACCTTCGTCTAGTGCTTTGGTCCAATCGTCGAACGTTGTAAGAAGGTTTGATAAACAGCAACGATCTCTTCGAAAACCGTGTTGTGCTGCGGTCAAAATATTTTGGTTTTCATAATGTTCTCTTATGCGCGCAGTCATAATGCGTTCCAATAATTTAAAGATCACCGGAAGTAAAGTTACCGGTCTATAGTTTGCTGTGTCTGAACGGCTACCGCGTTTATAAATTGGGATTATCATCCCTGTTTTCCTTCATTTAAGCTGAGATTGAATATGCGAGCAAGATGAGCAGTCAAAGCGACGCGACACCTGCGAAGTATGGCGGGGGTAATTTTGTCTGCGCCAGGGGACTTCTTTTTGTTTAGTTGACAAAGTTCCCGCCAAACTATGTATTCGTTGATAGTCATTTCACTTAATAATACGAAACGTGGCAAACTTGATTAAACTTGATATGGTATACAACGCTTGGGATTGAAGACAAACGAGTAAAACGTTGCTAAAGCATCGGCAGTATGTTGGTTAGTGTGGGTCGATCCATTAGGTTTTATTACAGAAAATACACCTGGTTTGATCTTTGATCGTTTAATTACGATCTTGTAGAGAAGCTTCGGATTCTTTTCTATCTTTTGAGCAAGTTTCATTTGAATTGCATGCGATCTTTCTTTACAAGAATCGTGACGTGATTCTGTATCTTACAGAATCGTTTCCATTTTTCTTCCGTACCAAACTATTTATGGGTTAATAAAGAATCTCGCTTAACAGCTAACCATTTCTTAGTTCTACTCCGAATAACAAGCGGAGATTGATAAGCGGATTGGCAGAGCAGTTGTCATTTTGACCCGATTGAACCGCAAGCTGATTGTAGAGACAAAGATAATGGTATACAGCGCGTGCGTACGAAATGCTTAACCGTAAGGCAGTGAAACCTGGACCACCCACGCAAGACGCGAACTGAAGCTGAATGCTTTCAATCTACGAAACATCCGTCGTATCTTGAACATATCGTGGATGGACAGGTCGACTAATGCTGAAGTGCTTTCAAAGCTGGTCTGCAGATCCTAGTCAACTTATTACGACAACGCCGTCTGCGCTGGCTTGGTCATGTCTACAGAATTTAAAATGGTTGTATTCAGAAAGAGCTACTCTATGGTGAGTTGAAATTAGCAAGTCGAGCATTCGAGAGACCACACGTACAAAGACGTTTGCAAAAGTGATATGAAAACACTGGACATTAAATTGGTGAGTTGGGATGAACTTTCTCTTGACCGCTCACATTTGAGACATTGTGTAAAGCGTCGTCTACAATCTGGTGAGGGACAGATACAGCTCTTGGTTGCTCTACGTAGATCACGCCGACAGTGTGCAACTGACGCTATACAACCGAGTTCTGACTAATGTTGCAAGCGCTGCGAGAGAGATTGTTTCTCCCGAATCGGACTATTTAGCCATTCAAAAAGCTGTAGAACATGAAAGTTCATGCGACTGTGATGTACATCAGTGTTTGACATCGACCGAAGGAGGCCAACAACAACAACGTTTGGATTTATTTCCTCACTCATTTGTCTGAGCTGGACAGATCATATATCTTTGAACTCGTCTCAATTTGCTCCTTCGGATAATACATGTTTCAAATTCAAGCAAGATAAATCATCGAAAATTCAATTTTTCAAGTATTACCCAACATTTACCTACGCGTGTAATATCCCTGGCCATCGAGTATATCGACCCTGTTCGAATACTGCTGAGAAGTTCACATCATTTCGAATCGACTGACAGTATTTTCAACTCTGTTAGATCGAAACTCCTTGAACAGCATCACGTTATTCAAACTCCTTCGCTTTTTACCGCTCTGTTCGCGTCACTCCAATTCAACGCATTCACTCCACCGGTAGCTATTGATCGATAAACAACTGTATCGCCAAGTGTATTGCCTCATCACTCACTGGATAGTGTAAATGACACGAAGGATGACCTCAATGCCCCAGGCAAAGAAGACAGCACTTGATGTGTGTCAAATATGCGACAAAGAATATGTTCTAGATCTTACGTAGTAAAATGTGTTGGCTGCTTGCGTAAAATACATCCCAGCTGTGATAAAACCTTAACACAGGAAGTAGTATCATTTATTTGCAACGTTGATTTTCCCGGCGTTTGCTACGCATGTAGTGCATATCGAAGTAAAAAGACTAGCGAACACTCAAAAATCCTTCCAATTAAACAAAGCTGGATTCGCCATTTGAGATTTTGGAAATTGTTATCAAAAGTTAAGGAAAGATAAAAACCACTTTTCATGAAATCCATGTTAATAAGAATGAAGTTGAGGATCGAGATGTTGAAATATGATGAACGTTCATCAAACAATATTTGAGTTGTAAATGTAAATACTCCAATCCGTGAAACAAAGTGACTGTGCTATTATTGCACAAACCTTGTTTCGTTAAAATGGTTGATTTTCAAAACATAACGCCGCTATCTTGAACAAGCATATAGTTTATTTGTTAGAAGCAAATATTAAGTTGAAATGCACCATTTAAGAACACTAACGAAACCGATTCAAACCGTTTTAGAATACAGCACTCGGAAATAAGAAATCAAAAACCAACAAAGTAATGAAAACTTTATTTTAAATTTTACAAATACATTATTAATGAAACAGAAAAGTAATTTGAAAAGAACTTGATAATATCGAGTCTGGCCATTTGTAGCTTATTTATCACTGGCTAATTCATCAATTGATTTTCCAAAATCTTTGAACTCTTGCAAAGATATTTGTCCATCTCCATTTTCATCAACCATGGCGATGAACAAGTTCACCCATTTTGAAGTACATTTGAAGCCACTCTCCTTGAGAAAATCTTTAATTTCCACTCGACTCAATTGCCCATTCCCATCTTTGTCCAGCGTTCGAAAGACTTCTTCGATTTCGGCTTCAGTCATATTACTGCTAAATGTAGATTGACGAAGTCGTTATTCAAGTATATAAGTTTCCAAATGAACATTGGTAATTCATTTTGATGCGGTCAATTTTACAGAATAAAATTCACCATATACTAGAACTAATTAGAATGCTAAAACATCAATACCTCTCTTTGTATTTGTCGAGCTATATTCGTTTTGTCTAAACGTAGCGCCTTGCGCAAAAATAATTCCAAAATCTTATAAAATAATTGCATAATATTTTATTATATTTTATTTTATAATATTATATTATACTTGTGCGAATGCAGTTAAGTCCACTATTACAAATGATTACATGTTGAATATACAAGGTACGTGAGCATGAATGTCGTATTACTTACGCCATTTTTGATTAGTAATGCGTCGATCTGAAATTGAAAGACATTTTGTGTTTATTAAAACTCGTGTGGTGATAACAATATTGCATTTATGCCTTAGTTCAACGAACTATCAAACTAACCGAAAACAATGTATGACTTTCTAAACATGATTCAGTTTCACTGCTAGGGTATTTATACTTTTTGTAACGCAGTTCTCGAGAAGATGTCACATCACATGCCGTTTGAAAAAAACACCTACTGCATGATTAGCATAGCGTGATGATGAAATGTTGTATTTCCTCGGTCACGTTTCCAATCTATATGAATGTTTATTGATCGAAGCTTAGTGTGGTGCACCTCATTATAACGTCAGAGATCTGTCAATACACGTGTGAACGTCGTACGCGTGTGTCTCTGTGTAATTTGATTCACGTATATAGTTCCGTTTTAGTTTCCAGAACAAACACGTCTTAGCATTGAATGAAGAAAACCTTTTATTTGTTCAATTACCTATGTGATTGAAAGCAGGATAGCTCTATAAAAATGAAATTAAGAAATTCATTCAGTCTATTTTTATAAAATTATCTTGAACACGCATTCGAACACGATAGCCATAAGTGAGGAAAGATAAAAACCACTTATGGCTACTGTGTTCGATGCGTGTTCAAGATAATTTTCGAACAGAGCTTTGTGCGAAACAAATTGGTCCAATCTGCAAGGGCGGCGAAAATAAATTCCATGAAACTATCGTCCGATACCTATGTTACAATGGCTATCTAAGTCATCTGAGTCCATCAACGATGATGACGTCAGGAATCACCTTGACATTGATAACTTTATCTCCGAAGCACAGAAGTTACCCAAGAATCTCGCTTAACAGCTAACCATTTCTTAGTTCTACTCCGAATAACAAACTGGTTGTTGTAGCTGCATTTGTGTGGTACAAAAATCGAGTTTTCGTAAATCAAACAAAAGCACAACATGATTACTCTTCCCCTGTGGAGCCAGGTATTGTATATACTCTACTGCGGTTGCCTCAGGCATTAAGACAAGGTTAAGGGTTGAAGTTTGGCCAAGACCCAGTCAGCGAGTTGGCTGGTTAACGTGATTGTGCAGTGAAGCATTTCTATAACCTCCTTGAATTAATGTTCAAACGAATGCAGGGCGTGCTCACGTCTTGAAAACAGATGCGGGAGATTAAAATCGCCAATGATCAGCAATTGCGTAGTATTGCATCTTGTGATGTGTTGCAAGGATTCGATGAGCTTATCATTGAACGAGCTTTCGGATGCCTAACTAAGCTGAGGATACTGCATGCACGCCCATCAACTGCTTTGTACTTGAGACCTTTTGTTCTAATTTCTTCTTCTTCAAGTTCAGCTTCGTTTGCATGAGACTGTTTGTGGCTAAATTGAAAATCGAGCTTCCGTGTTTTTTTTCAGTGGTTTGGGACAGAAAATCGCTTGCAGCGAACTACTTTTACTTCGAATTTTGTCCATACACTTTTTGGCTTTGTATAGTTATTCGTTTTTTGGCCATGTATACTTCATTCGTATTGATGCTTCTACAATATACATTTCGGCGGGAATATAATTTCGAAATCGTTCTTTGTCTTCTTCTCTGGTTGCGAAGTCTGCGTGCGTTACTCCGTGATTAACGGATTCTTCAACATTTTAACGCTTTCTGTACCGTTGATTCCATCTTTTGGATTTTCCTGTGTGGATTACCTCGCTTTCGTTGGACTTCACGGATCTTTCTTTGAACATTTGATCTCTTGGTCTTCTAGTAAGCTCTTTCCAATTATGCCGTATTGTGTATAGTATAGACTTATTTTTCTCTGGTCCACTACATAATTGGCGAGCCCTGACGTATTGCGTTTTTCTGCTTTTACGATAACTTCGAATTTTGTTCATCTTTGTCTTATTTTTAAAAATACTCACTTAACACACCACCATGAGCGATTCCTCTTTAAGCTAAGATCCTACAATCCTACAATCACAGTATATTTCGTGCTCATTACCAGTTTTTGGTGCATCTAATCCACGTTTATGGTTTGGTCAAATCGAAGCCAGTTTTCGTATATATAACATCACTGATCAGGCTATTATGTTTTCTCACGTGGTGCGCCTACTCCCACTCAAGGTAGCCGAAGACGTCAGTGACTTAATTCATGACATGCGCGAGGATGATCCATACGAAAAGTTGAAATCCGCACTGATAGAACGAGTTTGTATCTCAGAGCAACCAAAGCTCGACACCCTATTCTCGCAGATACAGCTTGGCGATAGAAAACCCTCTCAATTACTTCGCCATATAAAAGAGCTACTTGGCGGTAGAAAATGGACGAAAGTATTTTTTAAACAGTTGTGGTTAAAGAATCTCCCATCTGGCACACGCCACGTTCTAGCGGGTTAGTATACCTACGTGCCACTAGACGAACTAGCGCAAGCAGCGGATAAGATGATTGAAGCTAAAAAGACCGACCAAATTACGGAAGTTTTTGGACACAGCACCCTTCATTGTTCTTATACAGAGTCGAATGAACAAGCGGCCCAATTGACGATCGTAATAAATTCACTTTATCGAAATCTCGCAACCAACCTCGCTCAAGATCTAACTCCAGATCTTCGAGTCATCCGCGCATGTGTTGGTATCACAGACGATATGGAGATGAAGCCTCGAAGTGCACTTCCCCATGCAATTTCTCTCAAAAAACGTCAAACTTTCAATCCAGCCAGTAACGGCGACGACTGTAGCCGGCCCACCAAACCCGAGTCGCCTATTCTATGTTACAGACAAATCGAGTGGCCTGCGTTTCCTATTCGATATTGGCGATGAAATTAGCGTCAAACTTCCAGCATCCAGCACCTCTAAAGCGTCGTCCTACACTTTTGAGGCGGCGAACAGCACTCCTATTAACACTTACGGCCAACGTCTGCTAATCATTAACCTAAAACTGAGACGCAGATTTCTCTGGGTGTTTCTCATCGCGGAGAATATTTGCCCAATAATTGGTATCGACTTCGGTCTAATTTTCGAAGTAAAACAGCGGAGATTAGTAAATACGACAACCTCTTTACAGGTGTCAGGCATCAAGATTCAAGATTCAAGAATTTATGGTCACCAAAAGCACCTAGCTTCACAATTACCATATCATAGTAAATATTCGTTCAGGAAATAGGTATAAAATAAACATGTAATGTCAAGTATAGTCAAGTTGTATAGTTACCATGAGTCAATACGCAAGTGTCGTCAGATCGTTATGCAACAAATAAGTATCCAAATTTCGAATAAACATTTCGATGCTGGGAAAGATGACAAGAGTTTCGGGGAGGGAATTCCAAAGGAAACAGACACTTACACAATACAAATATCGGCGACAGCTGATACGGGAGTGGGGAATTTGCAGTGTCGCTGTTTGGCTGCGTGTATGTCGTGACTCACGGTATTCGAATAAATGTTTTAAGGGATGATGTGGTGTATTTAATATTTTGTATGTTAGTATCACATCGCTTCCAAGGCTTCTTTGAAGGGGAGTGGGGAGCCTCAGTTTTTGCAATCGTTCCTCGTACGTTAGTTTCCGGAAACCTCTTACGAGTTTGGAGGCGGGATGGTATATTTTGTCAAGCAATACTATATCCTTTTTTAACCACGGAGTCCAAGCTTGTGATGCATGCTCCATGGTTGGAATTATATAGGCTTTCATGATGGTGGGCAACGTTCCAGGCGAGAAGGTTCTGAAAATCCGTCGCAGCATACCTAGAAGCTTGGAAGCACGCTTGTAGATAACCTCACAATGCAGGCTGTTCTTCAGGCTGCCGCATACCCAGACTCCCTTTCCGATTCAGTCCAGCTCAAAATCGTCTGCCCAAAGTGATATTGGTACTGGAATGCTTTACCAATTTGCAACATTTTGCATTTTTGGAAATTTAATGGCAAATTATTCCGTACCGACCATTCATGCAGAGCATCTAGATCACGTTGCACCCGTACACAGTCCGCATTTGTTTTCATCCGCGTCCAAAGTTTAATGTCATCAGCAAAAAGAATCACCTTGCATGCGAGCGTCTCTGGTAGGTCGTTGATGTAAGCCAAGAAAAGTACTGGCCCGAGGACTGAACCTTGCGGTACGCCACTAGAGGCATCAATAGCCTGTGATTGTACCCCGTTGATTCGAACGATCGCCTTGCGCCTACTGAGGTAACTTTAAAGCCATATGAGTAGCTGTCCGCTGATACCCATCTGCTTCAGCTTTTTTATTATTTGAAAGTGATCAACTCGGCCAAAAGCTTCAGACATGTCCAGATAACAAGCGTGGATGCTAGCTCCTTCGTCTACCGCTTGGGTCCAGTCATTTAAAACCGTCAACAGGTTTGTCAAGCATGAGCGAGATTTACGAAAACCATGCTGCGCTGCAGATAGCATATTTTGT